>JAQGAU010000630.1:0-25465 GCA_034698045.1 Paramacrobiotus richtersi | reverse complement strand
TTTTTCAACGTCCACCACATCAGCGCGGAAATATCCCGCTGGATTCTACACTACTCCGGTCAAAAATTCGAAGATTTCCGCATTGAGTTCGCTGAGTGGCCGTCAGTCAAGCCCACGACACCCGAGGGGAAGGTGCCGTATATGGAGGTGGATGGCAAGACGCTATCCCAGAGTATGGCTATTGCACGCTACTTGGCGAGGACGTACAAGTTGACGGGAAACAGCAGTTGGGAAGAGGCGGAAGCTGACAGTATTGTGGACTATATGTGGGGTAAATCAACGTAAAGAAATTCTGCATCATTAAGCGTATCAGATTCAATGCAGCAACACAACGACGACCTTGTGCGCTACATAATATTTCGGCAATGCTAATTTCCGCTATGCGTAAATTACCTATGTGTGAGACTCTATATATGGCGCAATAACAATGTAAAGTTACGGATTCGACAAGGAGACAACTTCGGGCAAAAGTTTCACCGGCCTTGTTAAGTTCACATACACTTTGTGTCGCATTTGTTGTTAACTAATTAACAATAAGTTTGTTTTTATACGCTACTGCACAAACCCTAGCAAACTGCTAATCTCTGTTTGTCTACAGATGCAGCGGAAGATTACGAATCGTGGATCGAAGCCCGCATGTCCAAGAAAACCGACCTCGCCGCCGATATAAAAGAAAAGTACAAGACTGACAATCTACCTCGCTATCTTCATGATTTCGAGCGTAAACTCGTGAACAACACAAACGCAAGCGGTTACTTGGTGGGCGAAGGACCTAGCTGGGCGGACTTCGCGGTGGTTAGCTTCCTGGATGAAATTGTCGCTTTGTACGGGTCAGGCATTCTCGATGAGTACAGCCATCTGAAGGCGCTTATGGACAAGATCCACAGTCTGAAGGGGATTAAAGAATATCTGACAACGCGTCCAGGATGTTACGTTTCTGACCTTTGAATGACCAATTTATTGCATGGTTAGCGGTTTTCTACGGTGACAGTACTAACTTATATCACCAGCTTCGGCTAATTTTAATGCCGTCTCTTGGCTAATCTGTCCACCTGCGTACAAGTACTGTAATAATTAGGATTTTGACGGAAAGTGTGATTTTAAATATTAGGACAAAGATTAAAAGTTACCCGGAATCAGTTAATCTTACGTGTTTGTAACCAAACTTTTGTACTGCTACTGCACAGCTAATGTAAAGGCCGTTCAAAAAGTGTCAGGGGACATTGTCTGTAGCGGGGACTGTAGATTGTTAATTGTACAGTTTTCAGGATAGATTAGTTTTATAGATTTATATGTTAGCTTTATAGATTCTTCCGTTTCTGCACAAAACAGTATTACTTTGGTAAAAATAGGACTTTGGCGGACACAGAACGATTATAATGTCAGCATTCGCCATAAGGCGTTAAACAAGCGAAAGAACACTTTGCCGCGTCGATCTGCTATATGCGTTTCCACACGCAACATATGACATGCCCCCACACGCGGTTTCATTTCATTTATTCATCTTCCTCCTTATCATTGTGAAACACCGTACTCGCCATTTCAATGACACTCGTCCTGTCACTTTTCCCGCGTCCCCGCCTGTTCTCCCCACACTGGAACACTCCATACCAGTAGTTGAGCCGCGGTACATACTTCTCATACGGCTCCATACTGTGCATGAACCGCTCACTGATTCCACCCACTACATGCACCATCCCATTGGCCACCAGCATCCCGTGATCGCGACGCGGCCATCCTAAACTCCCAATTTGATGCCACACCGTGGGGGTGATCAGATTGAGGCGCCAGCACACGGCGATGTCGATGGTGCGCCGGTTAATCAGGATGGTCCCACCGGTGACGTATAAATGGTCCTGGAAGACTTTGGCTGCGCAGTGGGCCGTGCGGTCGGGGAGGGGCGGGAGCGCTGTCCACTGGTTGGTTAGGGGACTGAAGCGGTCCACGGAGTTGGTCATGATGCGGGGTTTGAGGGGGAGGAGTTGGCCGCCGATGAGGATCAGTTCGTCGCGGTATACTTCGATGCCGCAGTGGGCTCTGAAAATAAAAGCACATATAGGGCTTTAAAGAGGCTGTACTCAAATGTACTGCGATCAACATTATAGTGTAAAGGTTTATTTGATTACAGCCTCTTTAAAGAGTAAAGGTTTCATACTTTCAGTACCGTCAATCTTTTATAAACGGATCTCGTTAAGTTATAATGGTATTCTTAGGTCTTCGACTTTGGCTGCGGAGTGGGCATGAGACAATCAGCAATGCACTTTAGGGATGGTTTATGCGATGTATGGATCTCGGCTGTACATCCACAGTACCAAATATTATACATTTTAATATTTTTCCCGCTGTACATATCGTACGTGTTACACTGTTCAGCATTATACGATTACATATTAAAAAACAAAAACACATCTTCCATTTCTTTGGATGAGTCAACAGTCCCCATAACACAAATAGCGTTTCCTCGCTGTATTTCTATACTAATTCGCTGACGGAGAAACTCCATTGATCGGCGTACAGTACCATGGTAATTTACAAACCCAGTAAGTTATTACAAATTAATAGAACTTTTAATTTAAGCTGCAGGTACACCGTAAAATCTGGAGCATCGATATCGGTTCCTGGTTACGGTACCTTCTGCCTGAGGGGGACAAGGCCTTTCGGCGCAACGCTTTGGACTTGAAGCTGTACTCGAAAAGCTCCTGTGACCTTTTACCCTCCCGGAAGATGTAGATCTTGTGTCCAATAACCATTGGCTGCGTCGACATTGTTTCCTTATCCGTGGTGAATCCCAGATTCAGTTTCTCGTGTCCAGTGAGATTTTCATACGCATGCTTCACTGGATCATATGCCACCGTGATGCTTCGTCCAAGATGTCTGATTTGGAAGACGATCTTGTTGCTGACCTTTACTCAAACAGTATATTATTATTGCAATTACGTACAATAATATGTATTCGTGACATAGAGTTTCATGAGTTTTCTGTTACCTTGACTGCCCATTGACTAGGCGTAACAAACCCATCCATACTGATGGTATGCGGATCATACGGCGCAATAGGCCAGTAGGTCAGATTCTGATCAACACAGGCTAACGAGAAGCCAATAGCTGAGGGAGAATACGTGAAAATAACATCCTGGAGATTGCGTTGGCGTGCCACCGGCCGTGTAGTAGGAAGATTCGGCTGGGAAGACAGTCCAGAATACTGGAGGATATCAGTGAGAGCAGTGCGGAAGGGATCTTCCGAGGACATGAGCATCATGCGGGCCCCGTCACCCAATAGACTCCAGCGGATCTCCGAGAGTACAGCGGAGAAAATATCCGGTTTCCAGCGATTGGTTTTGTCGTGGGCGAACTAGGCCATGACTGCCTGCAAACTGTGTAATAGCTTATACTGTGCTGTTTTGTTGATTGGTCAATTTGTGGTAATATATGCGCGCCTGTACGATTGTAACATCATATACGAGTCTACAGTTGTAACCGCAACTAGGTCTTTTGCGGTACTGACGGTAGGTGGCGACAGTAGCTAATCGTATATCTCATTAGGTTTACATTGAAGTTTACATTATTCTTCTATATTCCTAACCAAAAATCTCCTTATCACACCCCGCTAACGTTTACCACACAGTGCGACTCTCTGGTATTACTATAGTATGTACAGTAACCAGTATCATGGAAAATATACATATTTTATTACAAGCATAGCTGGAATGTGTAGATAATACTTTTTTCGAATAACTTACATATTATCCACATTTTTTAGAAATACATTTTCTATATATTTTTTCAGATCACGTATACGTACACTATGTCCAACGTTCTTTCGATCTTATGCCACTGTTGTTGTACTTGTTGTGGTTGTTAATACAAACAGCAACTTTCACTACTAATACGAGCGCGCAAAGTTGAAATGTTGCTAGGTGCGTGGGGGATATGGCGTCCTTTACGCTACATATACATACAGTAATATATTTTTGTCTGCCAAAAATTGTGCGTTATACATATACGGAAGTCCTTTACCTCAACAATTTGCTCTTCACTCGGTACGACCAGAAAGTTCTGTCTCAAGATGAACAGCAGTTCTTCCAGTGAGCATTCCAGAAAATCCTCCGCACCACAGATCCCACCGAACCCATAGATAATCTTTTTCAAGGCCTTTTTAGTCAGCAAATCATGCTCGAACCTCAGTGCCACTTTCAGATGTCGCAAGCAGTTTCCAGCATTGGTTTCTGATGCCAGCTTATCCGCCGATCGTCGACCAATTTCTTTTAGCTCCGGTAGCTGAAAGTACTCGGCCACCTGCAGGGCACCAAAACTGAACCGAATTGTTATCAGTACTATTATTAATATCATTTTGCCGTTTGGATTTGCTGGTGCTGCTCTTGATGTTACTCATAATTTATTTGCATTTTATCAAAAACTTTTTGTTTTGTCGTACTTATATATACTATTAGTAGGTTTTCATATTGTTTTGTTAAATTTACAATTTACGAAAAGTGATTTATAATCTTTGTTCTCCGTCCCAGCTGTTTGTGCAAACGATTAAAAAAACCTAACACTACCATATGCAGGCGCCAAATCAAACAGTCACGTTGTTGTATGACTGTGGCAATCGTAATCGCGACTGCTAAGCAGCTGCATGGTTGCCATTGTTCTACGATTTCACCGCTCTCAAAATAATATAGTCTGTTATATGCTAATCGACCATATGTCCGTTACTAACGCATTATGCTCATAGCTCATTTTGAGTGATTTTCTGTTTAACGCCTTCGTTTAATGTTAATTAATTTTATGATTCCATATTATTAATAATATTTATTTAACAAATAACTAATTATTATTAATTGATTCAGTAAAATAGTTAATTTTAATATGAATAAGTTTTGCCAAGTGGTATGTAGTTTTGTAGTAAATAATTACTAGATTTGATGGTGCTGTACATGATGTTGTTCAATGTTATTCGTTATTCATAATTTATCTGCAAGTTTAGAACACAGGCGACGTAGTACTGTATTTGCATATAATTTTTGAATATTTGGTAATTTGTTAAACTTACGCTTTAATGGAAAGTGATTGACAGCGATTTAGCCTACGTCCAAACAGTTTCCAGCCAGAAAAAAAACAACGAACACCATACAGCGCCCAATCAATCAATTATATTATTACTATGTAGTAACAGGTCGCTCCAATGCTGAAGCACATACTATAGCCACTGTTCTACGATTTCACCACTCGCACTGTATCGTCTGTATATTTGGATATGTATGCGATCGTAAGCCTGTTACTGACGCTTCATGCTAAACAGCATCATTTGATTAATTTTTTGTGGAACGCTTTCGTTTAATCCAATATTTCATATTATTAATAATACTGATTTAACAAACAATTAATTAATAAACTCGATTCAATACAAAAGTTAATTTTAATATGAATAAGCTTCGTTGCTGTATGTACTTATTTGATTTCTGTTATCCCATTTTCATTTCCGCTGTTATATTTTACTTTTAATAATATTAATTCAACAAATAATTAATTAGTAATACTCAATTCAATTCAATAAAATAGTTAATTTTAATACGAACAAGCTTCGTTGCTATATCTATTTGAATTCTGTTATCCATTTTAATTTCCGCTGTTATATTTTACTTTTCCGCGGAATAAGTCGTAATAATGTGTTGAACATCTTATTTGATCAGATGACCTTTACCTGCAGGATCTGTTCGGCCTGTCCATCAGGAATGGTTAGCGAGGAAAAATATCCACTCATATACAGTAATACATGATTGCAGGCGTTGGGATCCAGTCCCGGTGGCGGCTGCATGTTAATCTCGGCCTGATCGTGCTCCGTGAAAACGGATGATTTGAACATGGCCCCGAAATAATGCGACCCGGCACTCAGTTTCCCCCTTTTGGCCACGATCGGCATGAACAACGCCACATCACCGGTGTCGACTGGAGCAGGATTTTCCGGGGAATGGGAGCGTTTGCGGGAGGGGCCTTCATCGGAATCGGACATTTTTGTATAATTTAGTAAATCCAAATACGCCGAGTATAAAATAAGGACTTTTTTTAGTATACTGGTCAGGTCATTGTGTGACCGGACAATGGTTACTTTGCAAGGACAAAGTAGATGCGGTGTCTGGAAAAGCTGGTTGTCAGGTAAACCGAACTTGAACGTTATGGAGTTATTTATAATAATATCTATTAATGATTTTGGTAAATGTTTAATGACATTGAAATTTTATGCTCATTCGTTATCAGTCGAAAATATCTATATCGGGGATCGCATGATAAAAAGACTGTGGAATAGTTAATATTGTGTTGCAAATATTAGTATTCGTCAGTCGATTTACCAGAAGAAAAATTCGGACAAATTATCGGAAATATTTAAATAACTGGCCAGTTGTCCGAAGCCGGTCGAAAAATATTAGTCGTCTTTTGAAAGTGCAATTTTGCTTCAAAAACCGGCGAGCGAGCAGAGCGAAATGAACGTGTTCGTAAAACTGTTTGTTAATACCTTTCGACCTTAATTTAGTACCGTCGAGCGTCTGGCCTAAAGAATAACAGAACAAAGGTCATGTTTAAGAAATGGCTATAACGTTTCAGTACCGAACGCTGGACCTACAGCAGAACGAAATAGGGGTGTGTTTTTTGGGTACTGAGCGTTTACTGCGCAACAGTGAAATTTGTTTTATGATTTCCACGAGTGACATTAATTCTAACAGTACGCGGACAAGACGAATGCTGTTAATCCACACGATCACACACTATCGGACACTATCATACTTCATTGGATTTTTGAAGGAATACAACATCAGCTGAAAAAAAGTTTGAATAATTCTGGAAAAAAAGAAGACTGAAAAGTTCACAGCTTGGCTTGGCATAATACTACATATGCGAAAAACATACAGTAAGTGACCTCCGAAAGTAACATTAGAACTGAGGTCACGAAATGATTCGCGTAAAACACGAGCAGTACAGAGTACTCAATATAAAATAAAAAGATGACACATTTCCTGTTAACCCAACATGTACTGCGTAATGGTATCTGGCCGTGAAATCCGTATTCTACCTAACAATTGTAAGTACTGGTAGTCGTTAACACTTTGCCGATTTCCTGGCAGATAATTTGATAAGATTCACGATATACAACAGCTTGCGCAGCCACAGGTCCAATGGGTGGCGGTACATTCTACATCGTTTTCCTGTTCTCCTTCGCTTGTATCATCCGTTTGCTCAGTCGATGATTGATCACGATCAACACTGTAGCCAGATCTATCCATATCCGATCTATCTATCCACCAATCGGTGACGAAGTATGCCAGCATGAACAATGTCATTCTATTCAAGCTCTCCACGCAGACAGACGGCCAGTTCTTGGGTTCTTCAAACTTTCGAAGCGGAAGGTGTTGATTGCGTGGATCACACGTTTCGAACCCATAGAGCAGCTAAAAATGTAGATTATCTGTCAATTCGCCATCGTTGTATTATCGTAGTACTAAACGTAGTAAATGCCTAGTGCATGTAAAGATCCAAACTGAAGACCTGGGAATCTACTGTATATAAAAATCTACAGATCGTGCAACAAGTGATAGCGATGTGGTACAAGCAGGCCCCACGCAGCACCCAACAATATTTCGCTTGAAACCGATATCTTTAAGCACACGCACTTGATCACGTTCGGGATTGGCGGGTCCTTTCCTGATTACAGCGCTTACTATAACGTGAGTCTTATTTCATTGAACAGCTATTTGTGCAGCTGGACTAAATCACAGCAACAAGTGACTAAATTTTTGAAAGAAAAAAAGCGATCGCTAAGCAAGCATTTCAAACAAACGACTGAAACTGCCTCCATACCTTGCCAACAAGCGCCCCCTTTTCTTGTTCATCTGCGGATTGGCAGTCCGCCTTGCCGGCCTTGTCCAAACCGTCCTCAATAGCCAACCTCGATTCTCCACTAACCACGGGACAGTACTGCTCCAGAGCATCCCACAGATCGGCCGCGCATCCTGACGACTGTAGATTAATTCGCGCAGACACCCCCTTGATATCCAGGATATGCGGAAGATCGAGCTCGCACCACCGCAACTCGATGAATGCGAAGGAGCAGTTAACGTTCTTGATAGTGACGTTATCCAGTACCAGCCACTCGCAGACGCGCTTCACCGTCCGATGGATCTCGAAAACATTCTTGGCTTGCCGCCTGTTATCGAGATGGCCACCGGCCTTGACATGCGCCTCTTCAGAGAAACAGTCGAAATCCTCTTCCATACCAGCCAGTACCACCTCTGGTATTCGCTGAATTGCCAGGAAGTCCGCCAGCGTCTCGAACATGCCCAGTACCTATCAATACAGCGTGTCAACATCGTTTCGTAATTGGCAAGGACGGGTTCGATTTGCCCTTTACGTTTTATGCGGGCGCTTTTAACTGATTAAACTCTGTACAGTAATATCTAGTCTGGTACATAATTACGAGAGTCGCACTAGTGTTTGTAATAAACGACACGAAATGTTAACGGGTTGTGATACCGGGCAGGGTCTAAAACCTGGAAGTGGAAACTTCCACTGGAAGTGCAAACTTCCAGTCTGGAAGTGGCACTTCCTAAAACCTGGAACCACTGGCTAAAACATGGAAGTACAAGGAAAAGCCTGGAATTGTACTTTTCCATGAGAATTTGGCTTCCTTGAACTTCCACAGATGTCACATACAGATAGTTAAAGAATGTGTGAATAGCAATTTAATTCACGGCATAATCATAACAGTACCTGCAAATTAAAAATTTACTGAACGCACTGAAACCACATTTAATATTGATTCAGAATAAGACACAAGTTTCATCACAATGCATATAATCTGTTGCTTAACTCAAATTTCCGCGCCAAATCAAGTCCCGTACAACCCATGTCGCCCGGTCGGTAAGTATGCGAAACAAATTACGAGAAGTGAAATGAAACTGAAATACTTTTGACAAGTGTTTAGCAATGTTGCAACGCAATGTTGCATTATGTATTGAAAGAAGAGTGGTAAAAGCTCGTAGAAGCAAAATAAAAGAAAGTGTTTAGCTGGCTACAGTGTGCACCGCAAAAACAGAATTGACTGCACTATGCGCCTGGTAGCCACAAGCGTTAATGGTTTTCGATGACAACGATTCCCAAGTTAACGGCTAGCACGCATCCGTCGAGCATTTCTTAATTCTTTTGCAACGTTGCGACTGATCTGTGTACAGTAAGTTGCTGCTGAATGATACTTATTCGGGCACGTTTCTCAGATAATAAAAACTCGTCTGAAAAAGCAAGTACATTTTTCCAAGCCAAGTATCGCACTTGTTGACTGATCATTCTGGTGGTACAACGTCTGACTAGGTTTTGTGATCAGGATGTCTGCAGCTGTAGCTCACAAGGAGAACAGCTGACAGCAAGTGAGTTATTTGTTCATTTACTGTGAGCTGGCATGTAAAATTCCTTTTCGTTCAGTTGGCTTGTATCAGCGCTTCTACATCTTTTTAGGCGAAGTATTTGGCGAAACGTAACTCATAACAGCATATCATTATCAGGTATCACATCTCATAGCACCAAAATCCATATAATGTCGTCTGCACTCGTACAGTCGTACTCACATCACGTTTACATAACTGCATTCTTTAACTGTGATCTGCTAATCCGTCAAAGTTCAGGGAAGCCAAATTCTCATATAACACTACAACTCCAGGTTTTTCCTCGTACTTCCATGTTTTAGCCAGTGGTTCCAGGTTTTAGGAAGTGCCACTTCCAGACTGGAAGTTTGCACTTCCAGTGGAAGCTTCCAGTGGAAGTTTCCACTTCCAGGTTTTAGACCCTGCCGTGATACCGGAATTTTCCAGTTTGCCTACCGTCAACAACGCACAAAACCTAGTTAGAGTTGCAGACTGTAGACTCTAGGCTAAAACTGTAGACTCGTTTACGATGTGCTATCATTTGTATAATCGTGCAGAGCTTGTATATACTGATGTACTTACAAACCTAATGTACTTAATGTACTTACAGCACAGTTTTAGCTATTACACAGTACTGTAAAGGTAGAATAAACATCCTACGACAGTTCTATTGCTTTTTTAGAATGATGAGGTATTTCGATTTTCTGTACCTGCCACATTTGAAATCCAGTAAGGACCAACGTCTTGGTATCCGGTCCCAGACAATGAAAAAGACATGCTGCCACCTTTCGCCCGCGATCCTGTTCAGGATCCCGATCACTTGTCACAACAAAGCGCTCCAGCTCAAACTCCTCCCAACAGTCGATACGGACCACAGTGACAATCTCCGGCAGATGGAGCCACATGTTCCACTGTTTGCAGACGCGCCGGGCACAGGCTTGGTGTTCCTTGTCCAACATCTTGAAAATCTTGAGCATCACTTCAGCGGGAAGGATCTCATGGATACTCGGCAAACTGGCCGGCTTATGGGATAGTGCTGTCGCCGCCGTCGATTTTCTGCGCTTCGTTATTTCTTTCAAGAACTTTTTCTGAAACGGATAACAACAAAGGGAAAGTGATTGCATCACAGAACGCTTTTCTCAAAGATTAATCAAGACGATCCTTTATGTTCAGTCAGGCCCAGGCAATCAAACGGCAGTTCCGAAACACCGGCAAGTGCAGCCGGCACAGGTCACTACCGAACCTTTATTAAAGTGTAATTACGTTAAAGTTAAAATCACTACTTGGTACTGTACTCAGACTTCATTAACATTCTAACGGTTAAATTGTCCTTGAAGTCTGCGTACAGTACCGGTACGAAGACTAGTAGTGATACTTCAGGGCCTTTAGGCTACGCAGCGGATGCTGTCATTCGTCCCAGATTGCTTTCACTTTCGAGCAAAATTTCGCAATTAGGACCTCTTTGTTCAGACTTAAGAGCGGTTTTCCACATTAAACAGTATGATAATTTAAGAATTGTACGGTAAGCAGCTTTTTCGGCATCAGTATCACATGCGTAATAATTTTGAGATTCCAGTTTGCGGAACATTAACGGATCAGATTTCCTGACAATCTTCATTACACGGAAACCTAGTCAATTCTTTTCCTCAAGTCGGTAGTGGCCGTAAATTCAGTAATCAAAACTATTGATAGTTTTTCAGATTAACGCATAATTGTTCCAAGTATTGCCGGTATGATTCTGATTATCACGATTCAATAAATGTGTGATAAACGTTTTTCGCCACGAAAATTACCATCGCTTCGGAGTCGTGACGCCCCCTTTCGTTCCTTGTCAGATAATACAAATATCCATCACGGACATCAACGATCTTAGAGCGATAAAACCGCTCCCTCCACCGTCTGCGCGCTCTGTCCGACAAGACAAAATCCGCCGGGACTCCAATCCTTTCCTTCACAATAACTTGCAGTACATTTCCGCTCGCGATTCGATCATGTCCGTCATCAGGCCGGCGAATGTGATCCGACGGCAGGACACAGCGGATGATCCGCTGATTCGACAGCTGCACCTCCACTAACCGATAAGCGTTATGGACCATTCTCAGAAGGTTAAGGGGTCGTGCCGGGAACCATCGAAAGGGTTCTTGTGGCTAGAGCTGCAGGACCGCTTCCATGTCGTATCCATCACAGGACACCGCGGGGCTCATCGCCATATTGAGGTCGGCCATCAGCTCAGCGAAAGCTGTTTCTTCCTTTTGTTGTTGTGGGAGAACTTGTTGATGGGGTACGGTGAGTGGTGTGCCGTTTCCA
Organism: Paramacrobiotus richtersi; assembly: GCA_034698045.1. Lineage (NCBI taxonomy): Eukaryota > Metazoa > Tardigrada > Eutardigrada > Parachela > Macrobiotidae > Paramacrobiotus > Paramacrobiotus richtersi. Next base: position 13,748 of record JAQGAU010000630.1, on the reverse strand, counting down.
CAGTCGACCAGCACATTATTGCCCTGAATGTCCACGACATAACCAAACCGCTTGTCACCGCGAGCGAAGTTGATGTCCACGGCGTCCCAGCGTTTAATTGCCGATTTGATCATGATTGTGGACGGATTAGTCAGACACGCAATAAAATAAGCCAGTAAATAACAGAAATACGAAGAAAGGATCACCGGTGCAGGAAGATCGTGGCAACCAGTCCGCCTGGACGGAGATGTTGACGGCCGCAAAGCTGGAGTCCCTCATGGAAAATGCCGACGTTATCGCAAAAACACGTTTGTTGGCTGCTTCCAGGAAGGAATCCGGAGCGTGGTTGTCCGCATTACCGGTGGCCAGTTTGGGAAATTTGTTGGACGATGTCAGCTTGCGAATTGCGACTGCTCTCAGACTGGGCGCGGTGATCTGCAATGAACATCGCTGTCGCTGCGGAGAAATGGTTGATAAATGGGGGCTGCACGGATTATCATGTCTCAAGTGTTCCGGAAAAAACGAACGGCACTCCCGGTTAAATGACGTTATTCAGCGTGGACTTGGGTCTGCGAAGATGGCGTCTATTCGTGAACCACCCGGGCTGGATCGAGGAGATGGAAAAAGACCGGACGGCTTAACGTTATACCCTTGGAGGAACGGAAAGTGCTTAACATGGGACGTTACAGTAGCAGATACATTCGCGCAAAGTTACATAGCACACACGTCGATTGAAGCGGGTGCGGCGGCTGAGAAGGCGGAAGAACGCAAAGTTGTACTTTACGAAGGATTAACCGACAGATACGTGTTTCAGCCAGTAGCGTTTGAAAGCATGGGATGCTGGGGTCCAAGTACAAGAAGATTTCTTCGCGATTTGGTAAGGATGATTAAGGACCAAACTGCAGAGGAGCGCACAATGGAATATTTGTCCCAAAGAATCAGTATCGAAATTCAAAGAGGAAACGCCGCGTGCATTCTCAGTACTTGCGAGTGTAATAGATTGGATGAGCTCTTTCTGATTGGATAAAGTGTTTGTCCTTAAGGCGAGTTTTGTTTGGTTTCAACTGCTTTATTTGAGTGTTTATGTCTGAGTTATGCTTCATGGTCAATTAAGTACTGCAAATCTCAGCAGCTAAATGAAAATAAATTCTGAAAACAGAAATACAAGCATAAGCAGAGAGGTGGTTACAACAAGCTCATTTTCACAGAGGTGTCCATAATAGGCTTCAAGTAACTGAGTCCAACTGGCGATTGTTGCGGCTAGAAAAGTGCTAACTGACCTGATTTATAGCGATATCACGAGTCAACGACGCAACGTGAACGAAACAAGTACGCACGCGGTACAAACTACATAGAAATATCCTTTCTTTCGCTCCCCATTGTGCACAGGCTATAAAGGGCGGAACGATAGATCCATCGTCTGCTTTCGGCCATTCAGCAATTTCACCTGCAGGTGGCGGCAGCGGAGGCCTTCAGGTTAGGCTTCGAATAAACTATGGAAGCGTTTCAGCACTGACCTTTAGTAGCTGGTTGCATTGGCTTATCACATGTTAGTGGTTATACTAAACCTATCACAAATTCGTAAATGATGCTCGGAACTTATAGGGAGAAAACCGTCTTTGCCACAGTTTGCGCACACTGTCCGACAAGACAAAATCCGCCGGAACTTGAACCCTTTCCTTCACAATATTTTGCAGTATATTTCCGGACTCGATTCGACAATCAGGCTTGCAAAAGTGATCCGACGGAATGACACAACGGATCCGCTGATTGAATACCTGCACCTCCATTAGACGATAATCCGCATGTAACATACGCAGAGGTCGTGCCGGGTACCAGCGACAGGGTTCTTGTGGCGAGAGCTGTAGGACCGCTTCCATATCGAATTCATTCCAGGAATCCGGCTGGCCGCGGTTCCTGCGATCACGGAGCAGGCCCGCCATCAGATCAGAGTAAGCTGATTCTGTCTCTGGCGTTGGGAGAACTTGTTGAGAGGACACGGTGAGTGGCGTCCCATTTCCACAGTCAACCAGCACATTATTGCCCTGAATATCCACGACATAACCAAAACGCTTGTCACCACGAGCGAAGTTGATGTCCACGGCGTCCCATCGTGAGATGTCTGATTTGAGCATGATTTTTACAGATTATGGAGTGATTAAGCAGAAACACCAAAATCAGCCGATACGAAAACTAGAAATCCAAGTTTCAGCGGAGAGGTGCTTTCGTGCGTGTTGGTTCAGACTTCAGAGTCTAATAACTTGAAAAATCAAAAGAACGAACTGTTATTGCGGCAAGCTAATCGCACACTGACTGGATTCATAAAAGTAGCGCACCACGAGTCAACGTGCCCGAACGTGATTCACTTGACGAAAGAAGTTTCCTGTTTCGTACGTACGTACTTGTTTCGTTACGAACAACGGAACGCACGCGGTTGGTTTCGGCTCATCAAAAATGGCGTAAAGGGTGGAGCGATAGATCGATCGTCGGCTTTCGCCGTTTCAGCAGCAGATGGCGCTATGCGGGCCAGTCGAAGAAATTAGAGAAGCGTCTTTCATTTTCTATGAGCCGTAAGCCCGTAACTAACGCGGAGAAAGAATTTACAGTATTTATTCATTTTATTGATAAGTTGACAGTCCAGCTACGTATTCGCGAGCTGTATGTAACATATGTATTAAACAATAAGTACTGTACTATCAAAATCATTCAATCGCAGATTCAGCCCTTGCAGTTTGACAGCAGCCATAATATACTGCAAAATAAGCGGAGCACCAACAAAAAAGACGTTGATCGTAGTGCATTGGCAGTCACGAAACTTCCAGTTGTGATAGCGTATGGTGCTATGCACTGAACTCGGCAAAACTGATTTCAGAACATTTTTTTGTTTCGAAATTTCGAATACATGAAACAGAGTTCTTCGTGTCGGTCGCCGTTATCCCGCACAAATCTCGATGAACGGTTCATAACGGATTATATAATTCAACTTTCATTTCAGTACAGCAGCTGTTAACGGAAGTCCGTCTTGACCAACAGGCAAAGAAATATTATAATAAAATCATACTTATTATAGCACTGAAATGTCCCCAGAAATGGATACAAATACTGATCTCGAACGACCCGAACATGCATCGCATCGCATCGCGTCTGCAATACCAGACGACAGACGTGACCGTATTGTTACTAGCCGTAGTCACCATGACCAGCGCCGGCACGGAATATGGTCCCAAAATATCACAATAATTCCAAAATATCACAATAATTCCTTCCGGTTATAGTCAGTCGATACATGCAAAACCAGTAATTTAATCTGCTAGATAAAATAACCTTTTTATCTTTTGATTTGTATCCGAATGCGTTTTTTTGCAGCACGGTCTGGTTAACTAACGTAGACGATTCAAATAGCAAGCCAACATTATACAAATTTATGAAAACTAGAATTTTTCTGCCGAGTAAGTCAGTAATGCATTTGACTAGCATGGGCCATGCTAGTCAAATGCATTAAGGACGCCATGTATAAGAATCCTGGACCGGTTGCCATTTCATTTTCTGGTTGCATATGAAGTGGGAAAAGCGACTGGAAACATACTGGATTACAATGGTTTGCTTGATAGGAACGCGGCCGATGCCACCGTAGAGAAAACATGACTTGCACAAAGCACAGGGGAAAGTACGTAATATCACCTTCACTCAAGGAAGCGCGTTCCCCCATCAGGAAGCTGCGAATCTTATTGGTCCTTGTGGGCTTCGTCGCCTGCCAGTTTGTTTTGATAGCGTGCGTCCGACCCGAAGCAAATTACTGCTATTTGGAAAGCCGGAAATTTTGCTGCAGGAGCAAGCGAGTGAGCAGAGCGAAATGTAATTGTAAAACTGTCGGACACGATGAGTGCTGCTACAGACTATCGGTGCATGTGAACAATCTGCGGTTACGGGGTCGATGTGACTGTGCGGTCAGACTGTGCGATGTGAATTAAAACGTCCAGATACGCTCTGATCATTTATACAGTATTTTTCCCGCCGTTAGAGGCACTGGTGTAAATGAATTGGCGAAATCAATATGAATTTTGTAGAATCTGATGTTAGTGATACATACTGTATAACCTGGACCAGGCTACCTGGGCATTACGCTGCATATGCAACCGTATGAATTCCAAGATGTTACATGCAACGCTTTCGCCGTCTGGTTAACGCGTCATTCTTCATTGGCTTTTCTGAAGCAATACAAAATTTGCGAAGAATATACTATACTACGAACTTGAACATCAGTAGCATTACGATGCGCAGATACAAGTAACAATTCTGAAATGTAACGTCATGTTTCAATGGTTCCAGCTTCTTGAAACAAAAGGAAAACGAAAAATTCGCAGGTAGACAGCGTAATGATAATCTGCGATAAACAACAGACCTCCGAAAGCAACACTACATAGAGCTGAGGTCACGAAACGATTCACGTAAGACACGAGCAATACAGAACACTCAATATAAAATAAAAAAATAACACATTTTAGGTTTCCCAACATACTTTACTCCCGAACGAGCAGGTATAATGTAAAAGAAATACCGTCACACTGCATTGATTCAACAGGATCCAGAAGTTTTTCTTCGTTTGGCGTCAGGTTCTACGTCGTCGTCTTGTTCCCCATCGTTTTTGCCATCCATTTGCTCCGTCGATGATTGATCAGGATCGGATTCATCCTTATCCGAGCCGTGACAATCGGCGAGGAGGTAGCTCAGTATGAACATTGTCATTTTGTTCAAGCTCTCCACGCGGACGGACGACCAGTTCACGGGTTCTTCAAACTTTTGAATCGGTAGGTCTTGATTGCGTGGGTCACTTGTTTCGAATCCATACAGCATCTAGAAAGTAATTTGTAGTGTTAACAAAGCGTCGCACTTTGCGAGCGCTTTCGTACCACATCTTTGAGTTCTCGGAAATTGGGTCGGAATACTTAAACGCAGTAAATGCCCGGTGTAAATGTCCATAATAGGGATCTATACAAAAATGTACTGCAGCAAGTGATAGTGGTGCAGCAACCGACAAGATTAAATTTTCACTTTAAGCCAGTATCTTTTATCTGGTAGTTGTGGAATTAATTGGAGGTCCATTCTTGGTTACCGCACTTACTGTAACGTTCATCTTATTTACTCGGACAACTATATGCGCATGTTGTATATTCACAATTGGCGTGAAGTTACGAGCTCTTGGGGTAGAGTGGGCGCTGGATACTGTTAGTTTCTTATCTGTGGCTGTTCTTCCTTGCATTGTTCGTTTCGGAGTGTTCCTTTACATCATGGCTACCTCAGTTCAGCAAGATGGTTTAACCTCGCTCAGATTCGATCCCGATTGTGACGAGTGGCATGACTGGAAGGAGCGGTATGAAAACTTCATTGAAATGGACCGAACTGCCGAAGGAAAGACATAAAGGACTCTTGCTAGATTCCCTGGGAGTAAAAGCCTTCCGCAAGCTGATGTCCTTATGCCGGCCAAAGCGACCCAAAGAATTTGCCCTTGAGGAACTACTGAAGTTGCTTGATACCGCATACGCTACCGTGGCCTTCAGAGTAGCTGAACTTGCCGACTTCTATACAATGTCCCAAGGAGAATCCAACCTGGATGAATTCGCCGAAAGTCTGCGCGACAAGACCATTACCTGCAAGTTCAAATCCGATGACGTGGAGGACAATCTCAGTGCGGCGTTCATCCGAGGTATTGCCAGTCAAGCTACAAGACTGCATCTCCTGACCCATGAATACAAGACTTTTACCGAAACACTGGAAGCGGCGAAAAGATGCGAGAAAGGATATGAAGATTCGAAAAAGAGTTCCAAAGATGCCGGAAATGACCTAGTTGCGAAAGTTTCAAAATCCAAGGTACAGTCCAAAGGAAGCAAAGGAAAGATCCAGACAAAGATTCAGACCGAAACCAAGATGCGACGGTCCAGTGAAGGCTCCGAGGACGAGAGGCCTCCGAAGCCCAGAGACAAAGGATCCTGCGACAGCTGCGGCGGAACGAATCATCTCAGAGAAAGGTGTTGGTACCGGCGATCCGTCTGCAACAGATGCGGAAAGAAAGGACACATCGAAAGAGCGTGCAAAACACAAGATTCCGATACGGAAAATAAGTATATAATTGCCGAACCGTATGATGTTATTTGATAATTTGTAAAAGTTTCCGGGAAGATTGCATCCTTTTTTTCGTCATTTTTTTGTAAGAAAAGATGATGTGGTATATTCCCTAAGGTTATGGGAAGTTTCCAATTGACCTTTTACTGACCTGTTCCTTAGTTACGTTATGCCAGTGACTCAGTCAGATGCAATCGTATTCAGTTGCGTCTTGTGGAGTTACCGGTTAGCTGCAATAAACGATACTCCCTGCTGACCCTGCATACCATCACAGTGCAGATGGCCAAAATCCCAGCAATAAGTGACCAGAATTTTTAACGATTAAGCTACAGTTCAAAAAATCATTAAAACTGCCGAACTACCTTGCCAACAAGCGCCCACTTCTCCTGTTCCTCTGTGGACTGGCAGCCCGCCCTGCCGGCCTTGTGCACAGCATCCTCAACGAGCAACCTCGATTCACCACTAACCAGTGGACAGTATTGCTCCAAAGCAGTCCACAGAGCGGCCGCGCATCCCGATGACTGTAGATTGATTCGCACAGACACCCCTTGATATCCAGGATCTGTGGATGTCGGACCGCGTACCAACGGTCTCCGGTGAATGCGAAGGAGCAATTCACGTTCTTGATAGTGACGTTATCCAGTACCAGCCACTCGCAAACGCGCCTCAGCGTCCGATGGATCTCGAAAACATTCTTCCCTTGCCGCCTGTCGATGAGATGGCCGCCGGCCTTTTTATGCGCCTCTTCAGAGAAACAGTCAAAATCCTCTTCCATACCAGCCAAAACCACCACTGGTATTCGCTGAATTGCCACGAAGTCCGCCACCCACTCGAACGTGCCGAGTACCTAATAACAGCGTATCAACGTCTTTTTGTAATTAGCAGAGACGGGCTCACTTACGCGCCCTAATGGGCCTCTATGTGGACGCTTTCCTGCCACTGTTGGCCAGGAAAACACCGGTGTTTTCTAAGTATCTTTTCGAAAACTACCTAGAGACCAGTTCGTACTATACGCTGAGCAACTGCACTCACTCTTTAGAGCGCTCATTCCGGTGGTTCGACTCCGGAACGCTTCAAAAACTATTTCCATTTGAGAAACGACGCTGTCAGAGTTAAGCAGTTAAAAAAAATCGACCGAAATTACAACTATCGGTTACTGATCTCACACTGTTTTCCGGCCGGCCCACTGTGACCACCAAATAATACATGAACACCAGTAATATTGTATACTAGTACTGTGACTAGTATTCTAGCAATTACCATTGCCTGGAACTTATAAAACTACCATAAAGGCAGAATAGTGCTAGTCACCCTACAACAGTAAGTAAATTTGTTTTTTGGTGCAAAAAAGATGAGGTTGTTAATTATCTGTACCTGCCACATTTGAAATCCAGTCAGGACCAACTTCCTGGTATCCGGTCCCAGACAATGGAAAAGACATGCTGCCACCTTTCGTCCGCGATCGTTGTCCGGATCTCGATCAAATGTCACACGGAGGCGCTCCAGTCCAAATCCCTCAAAGCAGTCGATACGAACCACCGTGACAATATTAATCTGCGGCAGATGGAGCCACATGTTCCACTGTTCGCACACGCGCCGCGCACAAGCTTGGTGCTCCGTGTCCAACAGCTTGAAAATCTTGAGCATTACTTCGGCGGGCAGGATCTCATGGATACAGGACAAACTGGCCGGTTTATTGGCCATCATAACGTCGGACAGTTTTGTCACCTCCGACTTACTGCGATCCGTTATTTTTTTCAAGAAATCTGTCTAAAACAGACGAAACTAATGGAGATGGAATACATTACAGAAGAAAACAGCATTTTAATGCAGCTTCCAGCGTTATCACATTAAACGCGTCTTCATGTTCGGTCAGGCAATCAACCGGCAGTGACTGAACCCTTTTCCAAGTGAAGTCTGCGTACTGTGATACTACATGCTATTCAGGAGGCCACGCGGCCGATGACTTCGTTCGACTCAGATTGCCTTTTGCCGAAATTTTCGCAGTTATTGTTAGAAACGCTTCCTGAATCAGACGTCAAAGTAGTTATCGCCATTATAAAACAATAAACAGGCAACATGATAAATTAAGAACATTACGTCAAGCAGCTATTTCGGCACAAGTTTCGCGTACGTAATCATTTTAAAATTCCTGATTAGTTTTTAAAGTTTGCGGAACATTACCGATTGAAATCCATGAGTCTTCACAACCCAGCCTATTAATTACTTTTCTTACAGTCGATATAACTAGATAAGTTAGTTTTTTTGACTAAAGCATTGTTTTCTAGGGATATAAGTTAGGTATCGGATATACATAGTTCTGATTACATATAGTTATGATAACATATAGTTATCGCGCTTCAATACTATATGTACAGTAACAGATACATAATACTAGATATTTTGTCGATCAGTGGTATAACCGCATCATGCAGATTACCATTGCTTTAGAGTTGTGCCACCTTTCGTTCCTTCTCAGATAATACAAATATCCATCCCGAACATCAACGATCTTATTATCGAGATAAAATCGCTTTCTCCACAGTTCGCGCGCTCCGTCCGACAAGACAAAATCCGCCCGAACGCGAAGTCTGTCTTTCACAATATATTGCAATATATTTCCGCACTGGATTCGACGATCAGACCGGCGAAAGTGGTCCGAGGGAAGGACACAGCGGATCCGCTCATTCGACAGCTGCACCTCCATTAAACGATAATCGGCATGTAACATGCGCAAAGGTCGTGCCGGGAACCAGCGAAAGGGTTCCTGGGGCGAGAGCTGCAGGACCGCTTCCATATCGAATTCACTCCCAGGACCCGGCTGGACGCGTTCACGGAGCAGATCCATTAGCAGCTCGGCGTTGGTTGTTTCTCTCTCTGAGGTTGGGAGAGCTTGTTGCGGCGATACGGGATTATCCCGTTTCCACAGTCGACCAGCACCTTATTGCCCTGAATGTCCACGACATAACCAAAACGCTTGTCACCACGTGCCAAGGTGATGTCCACGGCGTCCCAGCGGGAAATTCCCGATTTGATCATGATTTGTGAACAGATTAAAGGAGTGATTAAGCAGAAACACACGGAATAGTCAGATACAAAAACGACAAATCCAAGTTCCAGGAGAGTTGTGCATTCGTAATAAATTTCAAGGAACTGAATATTATTGCGGCCAGCAAAGCGCTCAGTGAGTCAGTGACTGGATTCAACGAGTCAAGCACTCTGAACAGCGTGAACGAAACAAGCTGGTTCCTGTAATCTTGTTTCGTTTCGAACAAAAGAACGCACGCGGTACAGTGATGCGAAGGGCGGAGCGATAGATCCATCGTCGGCTTTCGGCCATTCAGCAGCACTTCGGCTACAGCCTACAGGTGGCGTTTAAAACGGAGGAGTTCTGTTAGGATCGATCCAGATCATCCTGTCGTGTTTTAGATAGTGTACTAATCTGATTACGTTACCAGCTACCAGCGGTCACTAACCAAAGCCCAGAAACTGAAAGCGTCCTTCTCCTTTGCAGGCGACTTTTGTTTTGTGAGGTTCCAGCTTCTGAATACTGACTTTTCTCCATATTGGCTATTTGTGCGGTAAGGTTGCGATTAATTTTGAAGTAATCCGCACAATAAATGTCGAACGGTCATAATTTTAATTTTTAAATGCAGGCGTTAGGAAGTCGTTTGTTTTCCCAAGGTACAGACAGAAGAACAGGCTGCAACATACCGGAAAGGGAGCCGTAAAGAAGAAGAATCCAAACTGCTTTGAAGTTTTTTTATCAATAAACCGAAATCCAAAATTACGAAGTTTGTAGATGGTAGTGGTACTGTGTAACGGGCATTGCGCTGCATATGCAACCGTATATGTATGTGTGATAGATTATTATTATGCAACCAAGATAATATTATTGTATGCAACGCTTCTGCTGGATTAACGTCTTCAAGTGGTTAGCCTCGTTGACTTTTCTGAAGGAATACAACATTAGCAATCAGAATATAAGTACTACAGACTTGCAAATTAGCAGCATTACGATGCACAGCTGTCGGCAATTAGTCTGAAATGTAACATCATGTTGCAATTGTTCACGTTTCTGGAAACTAAAAAAAACGAAAAGTTCGCAGCCAGGCTTGGCATAGTAAATGATTGTATGCCACAAACAACTGACCTCCGAAAGTAACATTAGAGCTGAGGTCACGAAACGATTCACATAAAGCACGAGCAGTACACTGAGTACAGAGCACTCCATACAAATAAGAAAATAACCTATTTCAGATTTCCCAACACACACTACTCCCGAGCGATCAGGTATAATGTAAAGGAAATACCGTCACACTGCATTGATTCAACGTGATCCACAAGTCTTTCTTCGTTTGGCGTCAGGTTCTATGTCGTCGTCTTGTTCCCCATCGTTTTTGCCATCCATTTGCTCCGTCGACGATTGATCAGGATCAGATCCATCCATATCCGAGCCGTGACAATCGGCGAGAAAGTAGCTCAGTATGAACATTGTCATTTTGTCCAGGCTCTCCACGCGGACGGACGACCAGTTCACGGGTTCTTCAAACTTTCGAATCGGTTGGTGTTGATTGCGGCTGGGTCACTTGTTTCGAATCCATATAGCATCTAGAAAGTGAATAAATTGTATCTTTTAATGGAGCCTCGAGCTTCGCGTGCGCTTTCGTCACATCTTTGAATTATCGTTAAACGCAGTAAATGCCTGGTGCAAATGTCCACAGGGGATCTATACAAAAATCTACAAAACAGGCAGCAAGTGATAATGCTGTGATATAAGCAGGCTTGAAGCAGCATCCGACAAGATTTCGCTTTAAGCCGGTATCGTTCTTGTAGCTGTAGTGCAGGCCACACTGTAGGGACTAGCGAGTCCATTCCTGATAACCCGCACTTATTGTTGGTACGGTAAATATAACGTTCATCTTATACACGTGGACAACAACTATTTGTGCAGTTAGAGTCGGAACCGTTAGAGACAGAATAAACAATACGTGACTATATTTCAAAGAGTAATAAGAGATCGCCAAGCAAGCCAGTAGTTCAAACAAACCACTGAAACTGCCGCCATACCTTGCCAATAAGCGCCCACTTTTCCCGTTCTTCTGTGGACTGGCCTTGCCGGCCATGCATAGTGCGTGCTCAATGAGCAACCTTGACTCCACGCTAACAACGGGATAGCACTTCTCCATAGCATTCCACAGCTCGGCTGCGCATCCCGGTGACTGTAGATTAATTCGCGCAGACACCCCATTGATATCCAGGATCTCTGGTTGATCGAGCTCGTCCCAATGATCCCCGGTGAATGCGAAGGAGCAGTTGATGTCCTTGATAGTGACGTTATCCAGTATCAGCCACTGGCAGATGCGCCTTAGCATCGGATGGATCTCGAAAACATTCTGAGGTTCCCGCCAGTCGTCGAGAAGATGGCTGCCTTCGAATTCTCTTCCATACCAGCCAATACCACCTCTGGTAGTCGCTGAATCGCCACAAAGTCCGTCAGCGACTCGAACCTGCCCAATACCTATCAACAGCATGTCAGCGTCATTTTGTAAATGCCAAAAGCAGGCTTATTTGCCCTTTACGTTTTATGCGGGCGCTTCCTGCCACTGTTGGCCAAGGAAGCACTGGTGTTTTAGTATTTTTCATAAACTGAAAACTAAGATTATTATCTCAGCTGAGCAACTGCATCCTGTACAGCGTACATTCCCGTGATTCGACTCCGAATTGCTTCGAAAACTAATTCCATTTCAGAAACGACGCTACCAGTAACCAAAGTCAAGCAGCCCAAAAACAGACAGAAATCAAAAGTGTCGGTTTTTAATACAATAGTACTATCCCACTGTTTTCTCACAGTACATACCAGTATACTAGGAGTTATCACTGCCTAGAAGAGTTTCGAAGTACTGGGTTACGACAGTCCTCTGCTCTCTATGTAGGCGCTTTCCTGCCACTGTTGAAAACACCGGTGCTTCAGTAATAAACTAGAGAAACCGGTTCGTATCTGCAAGACACGTAACAAACTGCACCCTCTTTTCAGAGCGTTCCTTCGAAAACTTCTTAGAGCTTTTTAAAGCTTTTTAGAGCCTTCAATAAAAGCGTATTCCGCAACAGTAGCAACAAGCAAAATTAGTACAGTTCACACACACACACTATATGTACGAGTATATTAGCAATTCTCGTTGGCTAGAGCCGCTAGACTGATAAAACTACCGTAAAGGTCATCCTACCGACCCTTACGATAGTCCTTTTGTTTTTTGTAGTGACGAGGTTTTTCGATGTACCTGCCACATTCGAAATCCAGTAAGGACCAACTTCGTAGTGTCCGGTCCCAAACAATGAAAAAGACATGCTGCCACCTTTCGCCCGCGATCATTTTCAGGATCCCGATCACTTGTCACAACGAACTTGTCCAGTTCAAACTCCTCCCAGCAGTCAATACGGACCACCGTGACAATCTCCGGCAGATGGAGCCACATGTTCCACTGTTTGCAGACGCGCCGGGCACAGGCTTGGTGTTCCGTGTCCAACATCTTGAAAATCTTGAGCATCACCTCTTCGGGTAGGACCTCATGAATACCAGGCAAACTGGCCGGCTTATTGGATAGTGTCGTCGCCTCTGCTTTGCTGCGATTCGTGATTTCTTTCAAGAACTTTTCCTGCAACAGATGACAGCAAATGTAAATCAATTGCATTACAGAACAGACAGCATTTTATTTTAACGCAGCTGGGCAAAAATAAATCAAAACGAGTCTTCATATTCAGTCAGGCAATCAAACGGCAGTTCCGAATTAAAGTATTATTTTTCAAGGATTTTTCAGACATTTTGGTAAGATTACAGTTATCGCGCTTCAGTATAATAAATAAATATTTAATCGATCAGCGGTCAACGTTGTTCATCACGAAAATTACCACTGCTTCGGAGTCGTTACGCCACCTTTGACTTTCGTTCTTTCTCAAATAATACAAATACCCATCACGAACATCAACGATCTTAGAGCGATAAAACTGCTGTCTCCACAGTCTGCGCGCTGTGTCCGATAAGACAAAGTCTGCCGGGACTCGAATCCTTTCCTTCACAATCACCATGCAGTATATTTCCGCACTCAGTGCGATCAGGCCGGCGAAAGTGATCCGAGGGAAGGACACAGCGGATCCGCTGATTCGACAGCTGCACCTCCATTAAACGATAATCGGGATGTAGCAGGCGCAAGGGTCGTGCGGGGAACCAGCGAAAGGGTTCCTGGGGCGAGAGCTGCAGGACCGCTTCCATATCGTATTTATCCCAAGAATCCGGCTGGCCGCGGTTCCTGCAATCACGGAGCTGGCCCGCAACCAGCTCACAAAAAGCTGAGTCTCCTTCTCTCTCTAGCGGTGGGAGAGCGTTTTGATAGGATACGGTGATTATCCCGTTTCCACAGTCGACCAGCACCTTATTGCCCTGAATGTCCACGACATAACCGAAACGCTTGTCACCACGAGCAAAGTTGATAGATATGGCCGGTTTCGTACACCTCTATTTTTGGGACACGAGTTTTCTTCGTACGTATTCCACGTATTCTGACCGTATTCCTTTTGTATTCTCTGCGTATTCCACTTGTATTCTGCAGTATTTTAAATATGTGGTCCCGGTATTCCGCACGTATTCTCCC
>JAQGAU010000629.1:0-25477 GCA_034698045.1 Paramacrobiotus richtersi | reverse complement strand
ATCAGTCTCGAAATTATTAGCAGCCATTGGTTATTAATCAAACAGGACAGTAATAATCCTTCATCATCAGGTGGGAAGTTATCTGTCGATGAAAAGATACATACTGCCAACGTGTTTAACACTTCAGGGTGTATTTAATTTGGCAGAAGCAACAATGGTCTAGGAATAGCCTAGCACAACATAACATCGATAAATAAAGGTTTTGTGAACGTTGGTAAACATTATATAACAGTTTGGTCGCGACTCATCCTCTGCGTGTCAAAAGGCTTGATTTAAGGGATGTTAGGAGGAACACAACGGATGTAATCCAAGATATATCTATGTGAATCAAGAAGCTTGTCAAAAGCAGTTTTTTGGAAGAAAACATTAAATTTGTAATAATCGAGTGAAAAACAACTTCGCTCGTATTTGAATAAGATTATCGTCCATTTTATTTTAGGCTGCACGTTTGTAACTGCTGTTACAAAGAAGTACAGGAACCGTTTCCCCGTGGAAGCCATTGAAGGCCCATCGTTTATTTGTACATCAAGCGCTGAATATTGTTAACTTGGCCCGTATCTGATAACTACCACCAAGACAAATATTAGTTTTTCATTAGGGAATATATACGAACTGTTGTTATTCTAACCGTTTGGTCTATACACACGCAGTTTGGTCTATACACACGCAGTTTTCTACCCCACTTATGAAATAGAATGCCCACTCCATGCGCGGTAATGCCTCTCAAATATAATTCCATCCCCCAGTGAATATGTGCTACATCAAAGCCAGCGAATGGAGCAGCAAATTATCGTAAATGAGTATAGCCTATGGCATTTCCGGTACAGATGTTTTGTAGGCAATCAACGAGTGAATGTGAAGGAAAAAAATGCTCTAATAAATCACGAGTAACGCTGGCAGCGTTTTCACTACAAGTCTACAACTAAACTCATTATAACCCTTTTCTAGTTATATCAGCATACAACTTGTCGGCATTCAGAAAATTGTAACAATTATTTTCAGTAAAAAAGTCGATAGTAAAGAAAAGCCAATTGTTCACAGAAAAGTCCAGTTTAGATCGTACTGAATCAGAAGTAACGAATTGATCTATTTTCAGAAACGCCGGGTTTTGAACAGGCGTTTCCCTACAGCTAAACTCATGCCTGCCAAGTTGACAATATCTCGACTTACCGCAAACGTGAGGTTAAGCACTTTCCGGATTGTTGCACAGGTGTGAAGTTCCACTTTATGGTAAGATTTCTGCTTATTAGGGTGTTGAAGTGTATTACTTGAACTTGCTGCGTTTTCCTACAAGTTCGTAACTGAGAATAGTTCCGCGAGCTTGTCGACAGCTAGCTATAGCAGTTAGCATATCGCAACTAAGTAAAACTGGGAAGAATTAAAAAAGTGTTGCTTAAGACAAATAAACGCGTTCAAACTCCTCAAAATCACAAAGGAATATCCGTTGCCATTACATCATCAACACCCGGTGCCATGTTGACGTCAGCACAGCCAATAAGATCCCCAGTGTAAATTCCACCATCGACACGCGTGTAATCCTTCAAGTAATCTCCAAAAGTAATTTCTCTTCGTTTAATATAAACACGGGTTCAGGGAAAATATATCACGGATCAGCCGCACTATGACAGGGTGGTAAACTAACCGGTAACCATTGTAAAAACATCAGCAATATTTAATGAGTGAATAGGGGTGATTTACACAGCTGGAGCAATTGAATGTGCACGGGGGCTTATTCCGGCCGAACACATTAATTTCTTATTACTCTCTACAAACCCGTCACCGCGATAAAGATGTCACACTTGAAATGGCCCAGTTTGCAGCTGCTACCACACTGGTAGAAGGGACCGGGTAATCCAAGGGTAATCAATCTATTTGGGAAGTGCGTACTAGATCCGCTGTAATGTTCCGCTGGCCCGCGGCAGCTGAGCAATCATGGACGCGTGTGGAACCGGGGAGAGAGAGGAAGGGCTGGTGTAACTTGTACTTATGAGTGAGCGTCGTTTTTATGCCGAAATACATTAAAATTTGATGGGATAAATATTTACTGTTTTAATTTTTGAAATTGTTCGAGAGACGGTGGTTTTGTCTGGATGCGAGCATCCATCATGCATGAGCCTTATTCCCAGAAGAAAACTGTACCTTTTTAACGAAATCAGTATAGGAAATTGTACTGACTATATATTGTTATCTGGGGCAGTTCGCTAAGGTTTCGCGAATTCTCATAATAACCATCCATGCCCAGCACCCTACCTTATAGCTATAAACCGAAGCCGCTCGCTAGTAATTAAGAGAACAATGACATTGTTTACTCTATAGATAAAGAAACAATGCACTATTGTTCTCTTAATTACTAGCGAGTGGCTTCGTATAAACGTAGGTTTTAATGTTTAGCTAGCTATAGTGCACAGCAGGATGAAAGAAAGGTTATCAATTCATTGGGTTTGATATACGTGCGGTATTAAAGATGCATGCATCTACTTTAACGATCCAGTATCCGAAATGATTGGTTCTAATTGTCGGATTAGACAAGCCGAAACCACACGGGAAGTGTGTTTTTTTACACAGTTTTTACATTACGTAGTTACTCTGAATGGCATGTTCTATTGGCACGATTCGCGTGTACTGCTTCACGTTACATTTAGTTGTCGTCACGGCAGTCGGTCCTCACATATTATTAGGCCAGCAATAAGATTATCAGATACCCGATTTACTTAGCTGTACGTGTTTCTGTGCGGCTTACAAGTTACATGCTAGTCATGATGCATCAGAGAGTGTCTTACGAATTATACATAATATTATGCTGGTTCTTACCCAAGGACGAAGTATTTATTCACAACATACCCAGAGGCCACGGAATTACGGTCGAAGTTTTGTAAACAGATAGGATTTAACCCCGCCTCTGCATGGTACTCTGTAAACACTCTTTCTCTTTCGCGAACAAGCAGGTTGAAGGTATTCGGAAAGTTGATGTTGACAGTCTTAAAACTACCGGCGGAAAGGTACTGCAAACAACAACACGTAAGACATTGAGCGCATGATGAAGCTAACGAGCTATTACAGTGCATTTTAATCAAATTTGATCATGTACGTACTGGTGAACCGTGTTACTATATAACGGTTGTACGATACAAACCTTCCGTCACCTAAATAACTATACGGAAGTGTAATATTATAAGTACTCTAGCTATACAAAAACGATCTTTGCTTCACAAGTTTCCCCCTGGGACCGTTTCAACCCGCTAGTAGCCAATACCATGAATTTCTTCTCCGTGTGGAAATGGACGGCTCTCGTTTTGGCCGCTCTTGCTGCGGTAAGACTGGTGATGTAAAAATCTAGCACTTCTGATCCTGATATTCCGAACCGGTACTGGGATGCTACGGGGATCACCGCTCGCTCTAA
Source organism: Paramacrobiotus richtersi (assembly GCA_034698045.1). Taxonomy (NCBI): domain Eukaryota; kingdom Metazoa; phylum Tardigrada; class Eutardigrada; order Parachela; family Macrobiotidae; genus Paramacrobiotus; species Paramacrobiotus richtersi. Next base: position 22,077 of record JAQGAU010000629.1, on the reverse strand, counting down.
TAGAACTCTTTTCATAGGTCGCTACGGAAGTCGCCAGTCAACCGGTTGAAGAGATCGTAAAAAGCGGCCTACCTGCACCTAGATGTTTACCTAGAAGATGTCCCCATTAGCCTTACGATCCTGCGATCCTACAAGAAATGGATGTTCAAGCGGGTCTCCTACTTCGTGTTAATGAGAAATGTGTTTTGCATGGCGCAGTCCGTCAACGCAAGACAATTCTAAATAAAACGACAAAATATTTTACGTCAACAAGCTTCTCCTGAATTAACAGTTGTGCCCACCGACGCCAGCATTATTGTACATTTTGAATAAAATCAGTTGTTCTGCGTACAATCGTGCCTGCCATACTTACATATTCTGCATTTACCCATCGTTCAGGTCTGCTAGATCTGCCTTTTCCTGCCTTTTGATTTATTTTTAAGAGCGCAATGCCAGCATCACAGAACCGTCTTGAGGACCGTGTTGTCCGGAAATTACGGCAATCAAACATTGCTGGATAGGAAACAGTTGACAAGATCGTTGTACTGTAGGTAGCCGTAGTCGTGTACAGCTCACAAGGAAAACAATAACGTCAAATCAGGGAAGAACCACGTAGTTTTCAAGATGTAGTTTTTCCCTGTTTCGCCATCCGCAAAATTTAAAAGAAATTATCGCAGACAAGGAATGTTGATTCTCAGCGGGCGGCATACTTCTGTTCACTAATGTGCCTGCCAGTAATGGCTGTTTCCTTGGGCGCGATGCGTCCTGCACCTGCAACGTATGTGCTTTGCTTTGGTTGGTTCTGATTTCTCGCATCGGGCATTGGTGAGAAATTGCATTCTCATCAGTTACACTTTCCAGTTTAGTCAATTCGGGAATTGCGGCGTCTTTTGGTTTGTTCTCTGATTGTTTGTTGGTTCCAGCTTCTTATGGTGTCTCATTCTGTCGACCAGTACAAAATAAATTCAATTTGTAAATATTCAGTGCGCAAGTTTAAGTCAGCATGTTAGTTCAAATAGAAAAATTTAACTTTGAATTATTTCTGTAATGTGCTCTCCAGGAATCTATGTTATGACCGGATAAAGGAATGCGTGACATGCAGTTGCCACACTTCTTGCACTAAAATAAATGTGCGGGAGTTACCGGAAAGCACTGCCACTAAGCACAAAATGTGCTGCATAACCGTTTATAGTGTGCACGATTACACTGAAAACCGATATGTACAAGCAAGAATCAGCATGACACTGCTTTTTGGACTACAGTACAGTTGTTTTGCTGGGAGACATGTATGTTCAAAATATAGCTGTTATTATGAAGCTGATTATAAGCAAAACAAGCCATTAAGTACTGCTAATCCTGATTACATAATCGTCAATACACTAGTGACTGTACATTTGTTGAAAGAACGATTGAGCGTAATATTGTGGTCTCCAACACTGCCAGTTCAAGTATGTACGTACGTATACTGTACTTGTACTGTGGTTGTAGAAAATGATTCCAATAATCAGAAAACATTATTTGCCGCATGATCACATAACGAAAACAGACATCTCGCGCAGCTGTTTATTTCGAACATTCCAGTTAGCCTTGTCAAAACAAATTTACTGGTACGTTGCGGCATCTCGAGCACTAATATAACAAGTGCTGTTTTTGCAAAAACAGCTTTGTCTTTTCGGTACATAAATATCCTGCTACAGTGTCAATCGCATACAAAGTTGCCCATAACTGAACTTTCGGATAAACAACCTAACTAGCTCCTACATATTCCGGCATCATGAAAGTCTTTACTACCATCTGGAACTGCCTGAGTCTCCTTGTAGCAGTCCTTGCTATGGTAAGCCAATATTTTACAAAATAGCATTAATATAATATGTATGAAAGTATGTTACAACCATAACGCAATATACTATGTATACCAATGCTATCAATTTCTAGTTCGCTGTACCATTCACAAATGCAGCCAAACCAGGAGGTGAACCGTTTGGTGGAACCGTAGGGTGTCTTTGTGGTCCAGACTTAAAACCCTGCCCAGCGTCTAAATGTGGACAGAAATGAACCACCATCGTGCCGATTTCCAGTATGCTTGCGTGTGGAAATGGAGAATATATGATACAGTGCGCAACAGAACTTTTTTTGCGGAAATTAAGATGCGTTCGCTTTTCTAATTTTATCTCTACTGTGTTAGAACCTGCCTTACTGATTTGGGTCAGGGAATCTGCGATTCTGCAGTGAATGTGAAAAATGTACATTATGAAAGTTAAAATTAAAACCAGTGCCTGCGTTATAAACTAATTTAACAGTTTACATAACAGACAAGCAATACAAATACTATAGGAACACTCTTTTTTATGTGCCATGCAAAGCATGATACGTGACGGTTTGTTGTTTTGAATTTTTGTCAATTTTCCCAATGCAATATGGTTGACAACAGAAAATCCATTTTATCTCAAGAAGCCGCTGAGTTTGTGCATAAGCAGTACTTCCTTACGTAGTTTTGAACGGTACCAATGCGAGCTTGGTATGACAATTATCGGAAAAGAACCAGCGCATCTCCTAAATAAATGGGAAGTCATGATCTTCCGCAAAATCGGCTTCTGCGAAATCAAATTAAAAAAGCGTTATGACGCTTCATGTGCAGTAATGAACTGGGCGCAGGGGTGTGATAAAAAAACGGATGAAAACAGAATCCGCCTCCCATGTTGTGCAGATATAGTACATTATGTACACTACATCTAACGCTCATATTGTCAACTGCTGCTCAAGAATTCGAGATGCGCATAAGCGATGGGAGCTACATGTTATTTCCAGGATCCATTGAGAAATCACATGCTGGTAATGTTAAGGTGGTCAGATCTCATATATATCATGCCCAGCATAGTGAGCACACGATAGTGCAGATATGGGGATTTTTGCGTTCAGGGTAAGTCTTACGAAAACAGCAATGTATTATGAAGCTTAGGGCTCTGGTTCCAGTAATTACCGTAGAAATGTTTACTTAAGGATTTACCCATACAGCAAAGGTTAGTAGCTATGAGTATTTTTTCCATTTATTTTCTTCGTGTTGTTTGTACTTGTTGCTCATTATAAATGCTGCGGCCGAGCCACTCAAAAAATCTTATGTGGTGACAAAAACTTGCCGTTTTGTTGTTCTTTTACGGTCTGCCACATTCTGTTTAACTGTACCACAGTACCGCCAGCATCATGAAGATTTTCTGTGTACGGAACTGGATGTACATTGCGGTAATCGCTCTCGCTGCTGTAAGTTGCCTTTTCATGTCCTCCCAATATATATAGCCAAATTTTGAAACGGTTAGCCTTTATAGGCTCCAGAACCAACAGTCCGATTTGACTGCTTTAAGTTTTGTTAGAAGGAGAGATCGAAAAAGGTTGCACATCCGTTAGACTTTTTTTTAAAATAACTGTCCAAATCAATTAAATTTGTCAAAAAAGGCAATGGAAACCACTTGAGCACGGTGGGTGAATTCCGTGGGTCTGGGCTGTGTGTCAAGCGAATGGCATGGGTTTTGCGAGATGTATGGGCTGACTGGTCTAACTCCATTGGGCTAGTCTATTGCTGGAAATGGTGCAGACTGTCAGATGTTGGAAATATCCTTACTGGCGGATGTCGCTCGCGCCATGGCCAGCTAGGAGGCTATTATTAGCCTGGGCGCACACTCGCGTTTGCATATTCAGCACAGCATGCGTAGATGCCTATACTGTGGTAGAACCACATATAAATAATTATTGTTCCTAGACATTATCAGTTCCTAATTTTTGATGTCTCGTATTTCTTTGTGCTTTGTTTATTCCCAGTTCTAATACCTTAGTTCGTAGTGTTTTCTGTTATTTTTCGTGTTTTTTCTTAGTTATATTCGTTGCACCTGATTAGTAGTCGATATTCTTATTCTTAGTTTTTTCGTCTATATTCATGGCTGAACTCTTATTCTTATTTTATATCATGTGTTTTCAGTTTATGTCCCCGGTTTTTGGTTTTTTCACCAAACTCTGAATTTTTAACCGTGATACAGAATTTATCTGACACAGCCTCGACAAGAGTTTTGGTTGTAAATTTTCCAGGACAGCGTTTGTTAACATTCACTTTTCGGTTGGCAATTTCAGCTTTTTTGAAAAAATGCCCTTTTTCTATTATTTTCCCTCTTTTCCGTATAAATGGGTCTGAATGGAAGATAATAAAGTGAGAATTGGAATGAATAAGGAAAATCAGAAATTAAAAATAAATGAGATTTCTAAAAACGACCTCGAAAACGGAACTATTCGTAGAAAACCTCATGTTTTTTTTCTCTTTTTTTGTGAATTTATATCGCATTAACCGTCGGCTTCGCGCGAACAGCTTTCGATTTTACGGGAGTTTTGGACTTCTCCGAAGGCATAATAAAATTTTGTCTAATGTACATCCAGTATTTGCACTACGGGATTGGAAATTGGGCTGAATTTTTATATGGTTAAAAATTGGGGCTGATGGGGAGAAATAGGAATTGTATGAATTTAGAAGGCAAAAGAAGGAATTGGAATGGATGGGTTACGGGAAAAACATTAAAACTGGCAACCGTAAAAGTTAAATGCAGAGTTGATGGTGCCCTCATCTGCCCACGACGTTAGCAGTCTGTGGAGATCTAGATCATAACGAACCGGATCGACTGATCGGTATGTCTAAACATTTCCGATTATATGCGCGAAAGCGAATGGACCGCAAGTAGTAGGGTGCGGCAGCTGACCAGTGTCCGACAAACCGTTCCCATCCAGGAAAATTAAACACAACCAAATACCTGTTAATTTGCCCTACCGTTAACACGTAACTAAGTAGCGTCGAATGCTTTATCGGTTGTTGAGTTAAGGACACGATCGCAGCGGGCGATCGCGATACTCGCTGAACATCTCTGCAAGGACGCAATGGCGCACTTGATTATGCGAAACACATCCGCAAATCACCGGAAGCGGCGCGGCATATCTACTCATTCTAATCTGATTCCACTTCTAAGTATCATATATATATATATATAGAAACATCTATGTGATCGATAGCGTTCGGTAGAGACACAGCCAATTATAACAAATTTCTATAATTAACCTCTAAGGTATGTTTCAGCGCTACCTATCAGGTCTGTTCGAGTCGCAAGCTTTGGCGGCGGCGCGGAGCGCCCGCCGCCAATGCGCAGTAGACGAGCCGCTCAAAGAATTGTTAATTTATGCATACGGGCGTTATGAGTTCAGCCTTTCTTTGTCGTGCAAGGAACGCAATTTAGCTTTAACTTGGTACATCTGATGGCATGCTTGAAGATTTATAAAATACATTTTTTTCGCGCCGAGAAATCTAATACAAAACGATTCTGTAAAATAGTTGTACACAGAAAGCCCAGGACGGTTGGAAGTTAATAATTTGATTAATAAGCGATGGTGGTTTTCCGAAATAGTGCGCTGATTTGTTACTGTCTTTCGAACGTTATCCGTGAGATTGTTTAATTCTTAACAGGAGTTTTTAACAGCATGAAATTCTGCACACAGACGGACGTCTGTCTGGCTATCAGATAATCTTTGTGTAAACCAACCACCGGGACCATTGCGGCTGCCGATACCTTTGTACTTCTTCCTTTAGTTGAAATACTATGAAAATTCGACATTGTATATTAAATCGGTACAAACTTTATGTACGTAATATAATTACTTAAACTTCGTGATCCTACATTTCCACAGTTAAGCAAGTTGCGGCTCGCCGAAGGCGAGCCAGCTGCTTGTACTATATAATAAGGACTCTTCAGGCGTTCATCCGTGTAAGCTACAACCATGTAAAATCAAAAGTAAATTATATTTATTGCAGTTCGTCGCTTGTACTGAAAGTACGCCTATCCAACCTGATAACGAAGCTGATCATCTTTTTCCTTGTGGGAAGGGCGCCCTGTGCGCAAACGAGCAAAAATGAAGAACTTTTGCCTGATAACAGTTTTGTATCGGATCTGTGACCCAAAAGAGCAAACAAAGGTTTCCGTGCATTGTACACACTACACAGACTGAAGGACTGCAAGAGCGCTCTTTTGGGACAACTGTTAGTGATTGTGTTGGTTTGAAACAGCTAACATTAATATGTGTCTTAAAGGCGTAAACTGAATAAAACTGTTGTTGTTGATAAAAACATCAAGATCCTCTCACTAAGACGCAGTTCTTTAATAAAAAAACGGTAAACTGTAGATCCAGAAAGCCCGCACAAAAAGACACCGGAATCATTTTTCATGCAATTGTTTGATAAAAAGGTAGCGGACCAAAAATGCGGACAGAAGGTGTCTGCTAACGTTTACCCGACAACATGCTAAGCGGGAATACCGTGGATTTTACCGGTTCACCCTTTTGAAGTACAACTATTACAAAAACACGCGATCCATTCTTATCGATTGTGTGCCAAACAAGCGACAAATTATTAACAACCGTTAAGAAAAAATATGCCACAAGGCTTGCAAAAACGCATGCTGCCATGCAGCCGAACAGTTTTTCGATTTGGTAACGGAATTTTCCCATTCAAGCACAACAAAATTTATCAACAACACCTCGTTGACTGATTGCTTCGAAGGAAGTCAGCAGCGTATCAGAAGCTAATTTTACTGAGTGATTGTCCGCGTCGCAATTGGAGCACTCAGACCGATGCCGCAGCATATACTAAACCCTATAGGAATGAACATGACTGTTTTTTGGATTTTCGTAATAGCTCTTCTTGCCATGGTAAGGTTGCTGTGAAACTATATGTTGTACAGTTTTATGCTGCTTGAACGTGCACTCTTTTTCCGTCGAGTTTATGTGAGTACTTACTTTAAGCATTCAATGGAACTATTGGTATGCCTGTTGGTGGATATATTGATAACTACACAAGCATATTGAAATCAGATGAATCGTGTCTTGCAGTTCCTGCTTTGTGCTGAAGCAGACGGAGGCCCCATCAAATCAATTGTCAAGCGAGGATGGGGTTCATACTGCGCTTATTGTCCATACTGCCAAGGGTGTCCTTACAGTGTGCCTGGTGGACACATTCCTGGATGAACGTTCCCCGTACCGATCGGTCCACTGACTCCACTCACACTGCAACCATATGTGACTCGACGCAACAGTCAACGTGAACACTGTCCAGTTACACGGACACCTGCGGTCCGCAAGAAGCGCATCATATTTCAGACTTACCTGTAGTTGTATCAAAGGAGAGTACGTCCTACCTACTGTATATTCGCTGACTGTAAATATAAACTGCTACCGTCTAACCACGTCGATTGGCTTAGGTATTGTCAATAAAGTTGTCTTGTCTAGGTAATTAGCTAATACACGACCAGCGTCACAGCGTGTACCTGGTACCAAGGTATGTGGTTTATTCTATCGGCCCCACTGTCTGTGTATGGGGTTTTTGGCGTATTGCAATGATGATAAAAACCTGAACGTACAAATTAAAAAAACTTATATTACTTGTTGATAACACTGCAGGCTGGGACCGATAGAACAGCTACGTAATCAATGGTTACGACTGGTTTGGTGATACTGCGGTGAATTTTTTGTGGCAAGCAAGCTTTTTTTAGTAATAACTGGACTTTGGGGTCAGCAAAATCGGACAAAATATACGCATTTACAGTTACAGTTACAGTTATTGCAAATACAGATACGTTTTGGTTAACGTTTAGATTCTTTAGAAGCATATGTATACAGATAAACACCCCTCTCTCTAAATACACCGTTGAATGCTAAAATTATATCAACAATCCTTAGTTGCCGCACTGACTGGTCACATCGCGGCCGTTCTCGTAAAACGCCGCTTCACATCCCTTGCACATGTTATGGCAGCACTGGGCCCTGGGATGGTTTTTGCACTGTTTTTCTCCACATGGATGAGTTGGGCACACGCTAGGTGTCACGTTGGGACAGCTGGTCAAATCCGGACACTGGAATCCACTGGCACCTTTATCCTCATCGCACACTATGAAATAAGTTGATTTATAATATAACTGAGGTATCACGACACTCCATAAACATGCGACTATATAAAGCACAGAACAATCTCACCGGCCATGCTGACAGCAACAGCAATAACCAAACAGCTCAGCACCGGAATATTCATTTTTTGGAAGTATACTTCTTCAATATTTTCGCGTATCAAATGGTCTTTTGCGTAATATTCGCACACGGTTGGTTTTCAATGTAGTTTCGCTACTGTCGCTGTGTTTGCCTTAACGCGGACGTACGTATATGCAGTTAAACAGAAATTTCCCATGAATGCGGTTTGTTTGCGACTCTTTCTGGTTCTCGGTAATCAACGGTGGCCATCGTTCGCCCAACGCTCAGATTCAAAGATTAAAACATTCATGCCGTACGGATTATGTTCTGTACCGTTGCGTTGTTCACGATTCTTTATCAAGACTACAGAAGACGTCTGGACAGCTTGAATATACTAACTGAATCTTTAAACACAAACATCTAACACGGTTTATAATTCTGCATGATGTGGGGACTCTGTTAAGTACTTTGAGGTTGCAAATTTCTCTCGCTGACGTAATGTCTGGTTAATACGTAAAATTTACCAAGGATCATGGCTTAAGACTGTTGGAGTTCTGAGTGACTGGCAATGTACAGTACATATCGACACATTGAGTGATACGTGTTAATTAGCAGCACTAATAGCGGTAATTGGGCCGACCTACGCTACATGAAAGAACACTGCAATGGTTGTTTGATCTAACTGTATTATGATAACGCTTACGGTGCTTTTCTCAGCTCTTTGTCTTTTTCCCAGAAAAATTGATTCTGTTGTTATTTTTGTTGTTCTTGTTCTTTTGTTTTCTTGTCTGATGTGTAAAAGGGAACGAAGCTCAGTCGCAGATGACATTAAAATAATTCAGCCACAGAGAATTTACGTTCAGGGGCGTTATCTCGCCTTTGCGAGAACCGACGAAAAAGCTCCCAGTAAACAAAAACTGACAACGAGTACAAAAAAATTTATAAAATTACATGTGTAAACAAACAAAAAACAATACTTACACACAAGCAAACATAGGGCATGGACATTATACAAACCGCATGTTAACCTGTGAGAAAAATGCCCCATGCCCCCACGTTCGTTGCGATCACTGGCTGATCATGAAAAATCAAGAAATTACCACATCGAAAAGTCTGTTAACGGGCTAGAAGTAGCCAATACGAGGTACCAGGCATAATATAAAGCAGTAACTGACTGCAAAATCATCTGGATTGTTTTGACCGCAGTGGCTCGATATGTCCCTGTTGCTTCTTTGTTTACCTGTATAACACAGCGCTGTGTGACATTTTGTTACATACCGAATCGGTTCTGGCTGCGTCGATCGTCTTCTTTTTGAACTTTTGTGTGCACATGTATTTGATGTCTTGCTGTTGTTTTCAAACATTATTCTAGATATTTACGTTGTTGTTTTGATCATGCGCAAGACGACAACAGAATACGGACTGTGATTTAACCGTTTATTATTTTGTACAAGTTGTATTAACATCCAAACAGCCGGTGCCTTAGGCGTCAGTTGTCATACTCATTCCTTACAAAATCGTAAACAATGCGCGGTACCATCGTTTATTATGAGTCATATTCCAGAAATCCGTCTTTGTTTGGCAATCAGTGCTTTTTTCTTTTCTGGCATGTCCCTTTTTTGGAGCCGTCCTTAAAAACACAGGTTTCTCCGATTCGGCAGACTGGAAGTCGACCACCCACAGATTCACATGTTGTTGCCTGGCTAGGCATGGCGAACTGCAAAACACTGGATGATAGGATTGGTAGATACGTTCACAATACAGAACTCTGATATACATAGATAAATAATAAATCGCTGAAAAGTACCAGTTGTGCCATAATTTCCAGTCAATTTTCGACACTCTACTGAAAACATTTTGCTCGGTTTAAACAAAAAAAATTTCTTAGTGACGTACCATAGCCAGCATCGCCACCACAGCAAACAGCGCGAAATGGAGGAATTTCATGTTGATCGTTATGTAGCTTTAGTCAAAAAAATGGCTTACCGCAGAGAAGTAAAATGGCTATACATGTATTCTGCAGTGAGTAACAGCTACCGTATTTATATATATATGTGACCAGTATCTGCAGAGCTCATTGTTTTGTTGTCCACCGAGAAATAAGCTTTGTTTTCATCAACGCTGATTGCATAATATTTTCAAGTAAGCACTGTTGGTGAAACGCAGCTTTGGCAATTGCCCAGCGCAGTACTTAAACTGTTTATTGTGTGTCGTGAGAATCCGCTTCGGTACTGGTAGAGAAAAATAAGATTCATGCGCAACAGTACAATTGTAGTCAGTTATTTACTGTTAAATGTCTTCCAGCTAACAATAAGTTAGGACTGGGTTAGCTTGCTGCATGGACAACATAGATTTCAACCTCTAATGTGGCGTGTCTAATTGTAAATTATATATGATGGAAATCGCTAGATTTAGGAATATGTTCTGTGAGAATGGGGTAAACTTTGTTGCATCAGAACGATTTATTCATGGTTACCATTAATTAATAGTTTTAAGCTTGTGTGAGTGCACATTAATTTTAAGCGTTTAAATAGCTTGAAACATTTTTTCAGTGTTGTACATCTGTTTAGTGGGCATGGATTGACGAACAGGTCTCAAGCAAGAAGTCGCAAATTAGCATGCACGTGTACCCTGGATCGACTGGATATGAGTTTAAAAGTCCGTAACGCTGTGAAGAAGTCATTAAACCTTTTGAGCTGCGTTCCACGGAAAGCTATTGCTGAATCGGTCCGCTTAAAAATAATGTTTAGGTGTTAAATTTAATTTTTCGCGCCTCCATAATAATCGGTTTCCATTTTTATTCGTTTTAGGCCGTACAGTAGCCGAAAGTACAACGCGTTATTTCGGGCATAAAAGACCGATCGGAGTCGATCACTAGAATCGTACATGGTTATCTGTTTGGAAATAACCCAACCGAAACTTTCGACGAGGTGTACGCAAATACATAAATAATGATAGACTTCCAAGAACAAATACCTTACGATCAGCTGTGTTATGTACAACAGAATCCCACCGCCTCGCCGAAAAACAGACCTAACAGAGTGTAGATAGCGTATCCATAATACGGAGACTTGGCCAACCACAGAAGGAACAGTATTTGACTATATTCTCCACCGTAAGGTGACATTAATTAGCAGAAAAATTAAAGTTAGATTGTAAAAGGTCCTTGCAGACCCAAAACTGTAGTTCTCGGTCTTATCAGAAAGATTCATTATTTAGGTACCCAATCGCTCGAAACTCGCTGGGTGCGATAACCGGAAGTATTCAGCAAATAAATTTAAACTTCACAGGATTCATAGTCAATTGTCCGATTTCTAGCTAATCATGGGCTTCATTCAGCTACACGGTACGGACAGCGGGACAGGCCCTTTCGCTGCCAGAATTGCACCCGAAGGCGACTAGACGAAACTTAATGAACTAATATTGTTTGTAAAAGCAGACCATGAAAGTGTTTTTAATTAAATAGCTATAACACGTACAAATGACTGCAGTATGGGGCAGCTACAGGACTTCTAAACTGGAACCACAACGTGGTTATGTAATAACTGTAATTTTGCTACATTTGTACTGGTAACAAAAACACCTCATCAGATCTCCCATAAATACAAAGCAGCTTGAACAAAAATAACCTACAAAACAGCAGCCATGATTTCGTATAAACTAGCTCTTATTCGGCTTGCATTCCTCATCAAAACCTTTGTCGCCTACCCTATACCTTACAGGCCCTACTTCAACTATTCCGCTGCTGTGACAGAACCGCCTAGACCACCTCGACGCGTTGATGTACACCATCACTATATTCCAGACTTTTACCAAGCCGCCTTCCAACAGAGCGGAGGCGATCCAGCCCATTTTGATGATCCGCGATGGTCCCTCAAACTTGATGATGAATTCAACGCCAATAACTCTATCAGCAGCGTAATCTTCTCCATTACCTCGCCGGGTACCAGTATTATGCAATCCGATAAAGCGGCAACCGTCGCGCGACGCGTCAACGAGTACGGTGCATCTTTGCGTGATTCCAATCCCCAAAAGTATGGGTTCTTCGCAACACTTCCGTCCTTGTTGGATAAGCAAGCAGCAATCAAAGAAATTGCGTACGCATTAGACGTGTTGCATGCTGATGGAGTGACCTTTTACACTAGTTATGGGAATACGACGAATACTTGGGGAATGTATTATCTTGGGCATCCAGATTTCAAAGACATCTGGGCGGAGTTGGATGACCGGAATGCGACTGTTTTCATCCATCCTACATACGGCTGCAGTATAAAATCAGTTTCTGCAACAGTTAATCTCAGCATCTCTACGATGGATTTTCCTCAGGAGACTACGCGAACCATTGTTGATCTGGTAGTGTCAAATGTCGTTCGCGATTTTCCCAATGTAAAAATCATTGTTTCACATGCGGGCGGCACATTGCCGTATATTTTTGGACGGGTGGTTAATTCGTTTTATCGGTCTGGGAGGATTACCAAAACCCCCGACGAGTTCCTGAAGGATGTGAAAACTCTCTACCTCGATATTGCTACGTCAAAGTACGAGATTACACTGGATGCGCTTACTAAATTTGCACAGCCTGACCATATCATTTTTGGAACGGATTTTCCGTATAACCCGCTAGCTGCGACATTGAGCGAGACGACAAATTGGGATGGTTATGTTGCTGCACATGGCTCAACGGCAGCGTTATTGGCAGTAAACAGGAAGAACGCACTAGCATTGTTTCCGAGGTTCAAAGTAGATTAGAAAATGACAGCATAACAAAAGGAAATATCTGATGCATGCGCTTAAACGCTTTAATTCTCGCCAATTCCTTTTATTCTGAGAATGAAACACTCGCTACCGCAAAGTATCAGACTGAATTGGTCTTGGTATACGTACAGATGTATAGGTACATATACAGATGTACAGATGCAGATACGTGCCATACAGATGTACATAGATGTATTGACAGAAATACTTATATGCTCGAAAACAGACGTAATAAAATTTTTCGTCAACGCTGAGATATAAAAAATAATCACAGCGGATAAGAAAAAAACCATTCCCATATAAACTAAAGTAGTCAACGAGGAAAACGTGCGGTGATCCGATGACCGTGACCAGCAACGATTAGGAATTTAGGAGCCATAATCTTGTGCCGGCGGTAGACAAAGGCAGAAGTGTATTCATCCGCACTGAATACCGGAAAAACATGGATCACCTGCCCGACGCCAAACACAGAGCACACCAAAATCTCAAGGAGTGCTAAATTGTACAGCACAAGCAAATATATTTCAAAAAATATCAAAATATTGTGTATTTCGTACCGTTCGTCCTTTTGCACAATGTCATTTGTCATAATTTTTTAATATTGTACCGTTTGTACTTACTTACCGTTTGCACCGTTTGTGTATATCGATAAATGAACACCGACATTTTCGCTATACTCTTCACCATTAATATTGCAGTGAATTCCATATATCACCTCGTGATACATTTTTGTATGAGATGTCGTAAGAGTATGCAGCTACTGCAGAATTAGTGGTGACACTTTAATGCAGTATTAATGAGTCTAGTAACCAGACAGCAGATATGATATTTATGGTAGACAGTAGCCGATACCCAAAGCGGCAAATAGTTAATGTGCTTGGCGTTCTTCAACACTAATTACCCAGCATGAATTAGCATCGTTTTCTTTCGTTCTCGATGTAAGATTCGTTGTGCTGTATCGGGAACGAAAAAAATCCGTACATAAACCGTTGCTGTCTACAACAAACACCGTCAACAGTTGTTCGGCGTATTTCTTCTTCTTTCGGATTTCGTGCATCCTGTCACACAATATGAAAGCGATAATTGCTCTCCTATCCGTGGTTGCGGTGTGCAGAAGCGCAGCAGTGGTGAGAACTGCATTGCTGTGTACTATTGTAAACTCTGTTATTTGGTAACTGCTTCTTATAAGTTATATATTCCATTTACTTAAAAATCTATATTACTATAATGCAAGCAACGTTTTTGTGTTATCCTACTGAACTGATGATAAGCAAATTTACTGCTAAAGCCAGAAGTCTTTTTCTAAATGATGTTTCTTGGTTCTTTCAGCACAAACGAGCTGCCGGTGATCAGAGTCCAAAAGTCTTCTCCGCACTGGCCCAACTCAGCAATGACAGAAGCAAGATGGACGCCGGTCAGTGGTTTGATGTTTACAACAATGCCAAAGCCGGTCAGGACTACCCAACCCTAACGGAGATTCCTACTGCTAACGTCCAGTGCGGCAGCGTCAAGCCAGGTTTCTATGCTAACGATGGAGCCGGCAAATGCCAAGCCTTTGACCGATGCGACATTAACGGAAACCAGACCAGCTACCTCTGCCCCAACATGACGGTATACATAATCGTATCGCCGTAATAAAACAGTTTTTGGTAGCCTACACACTGTTATTTGCGCAGCTCTTCAACCAAATCACCCTGGTTTGCGACTGGTTCTGGAATGTCGATTGTGCTAAAGTGCGCACTTTCTATGACTACTCCAACAGCCGTCTCTACCAAGAAGGCGTTCCTCTTTTGGATGACGAACCCGATTTCGTGCTGGTCATCACCGGAGCCACAGCCGGCCAGTCAGCTTCTGGAGGAGTGGTCAAGAAGCCTTCCAAAGGCAAGAAGCTCAAGCACAAGATCGTAAGTAAAAATGATTCGCAACACTGTGTTCTAATCCTTACTGTATCGGTGTCTAACTGAAATGGAATACGGTTATTTATAGGAGAAACGTGCCGCTGGCGACCAGAGCCCCAAAGTCTTTTCTGCTTTGGCTCAACTAAGCAATGACAAGAGCAAGATGGATGCGGGTCAGATGTTCGATGTCTACCAAAACGCCAAACCCGGACAGGATTTTCCCACACTTTCGGTAATCCCCGCAGCCGGTGTTGAGTGTGGCAGCGTCAAGCCAGGTTTCTATGCAAACGATGGAGCTGGAAAATGCCAGGCCTTTGACCGATGCGATATTAACGGAAACCAAACCAGCTACCTCTGTCCCAACATGACTGTACGTATTACGCAACAGTGTACTGCATAAGTCTGCATTAATAGAAACTGGTAAGAACTACGGCTAATTCTTCTCTATCTTTCGAACAGCTGTTCAACCAAATCACCCTGGTTTGCGACTGGTTCTGGAACGTGGACTGCGCCAAAGTGCGCACGTTCTATGATTACTCGAACAGCCGCCTCTACCAGGAGGGAGTTGCCCTTTTGGATGACGAGCCCGATTTCGTCTTGACAATTACCGGAGCCGTTGCTGGTCAAGCGAAATCTGGAGATGTTGTCGTCAAGAAACCCAAAGGAAAAAAGCTAGCGAAGAATCATTAGAATCCTTCGTCATATTGTGGGATAAGGACGCCAATCTGTAACCTCTTTCTCATTTGGAGCCAAGAGTTCTAACTTGCGCTTTTTCAGTTGTTACTAATCTATTTCTTAGGTTGTTAATCCGTTGCATTGATTAATAGCGGTACTTAGAATAAAGCTGGTCTTTAAAAAAACGAAATGAATAAACAATGATAACAGTCTTTTGCTTTATATGAATCAAGCTCTGTCTTGCTACAAAAAAAGCACTGGTGCGCGCCCTGTAATAAAGCCGTACTTGTATAAGTACATAACCGAATTTTTTTCACATCCATCCAGTACTTCTACAGGTCCAAACATATTGCAGCTGCGTTCGCCAATGAGCCGCGTTAGGTTTTTGTGGTGTTTCGAACAATAAAGTACTGCATCTCGTATCTGACCATCTCCTATCTCAACACAACACAATGCAACTGAAACTGTGTAACTGTACGTAGGCAGCAATGTACAATCGTAGTTGCTAAGTCCAGTATCGGATTGTCGCTGCATGTGTTATCTCGAGAACCTTAGTACACCACAGTTTTGATGTACGAAAATGCTATAGGAAATTTTCCCTGGCCTGCCATAATGCCAGTACCAAAACTGGCAGGCGGATGCTTTTCGAGCAAGCAACAGAAACCTTTTTTAAACGCTCCTTCTTTCAAATTCATTCGAAGATTATTCGATGAACATGGCGACTGGTTTTTGTAGTCACCGGGCTTTCTACAGCCATGGGCGAATCTAAGTCGCCGCTTAATTCTCAGGGGTCAGGGCTCGCCAAACTAAAGAGGGTATTGGTTCAGATTTTGGCCTAAAAAATCGCTAGACTACAGATCTAGAACAACACGTTGCAATTTGCATGAGATATCTTTTACTCGAATTATACAAATTTATCATGCGTTTTTGTTGCATGGCATGTTTAACACACTACGGAATATCCAAATGCAGTCGAAAACTGGAAAGTCATATTCAGATTCAGGTAACGCGAATGCAAAACGCCCGATCCTGGTCTGGTCATGTCCTATATATTTTTAATATAAATATGAAACATGTATTTTGATAGTGCTATGATATGAATTGTATGTGCTTGTTATTTTTTAACTTTAAACTGACTTTGTTTATCGGATTGTATTCGTAATGCTCTGGAGAATCGTTTTCCTCGCTCCGGATGGAGTGCGACTGCCTCGTTCTGTTAACAGTGCTCAGACGTGGTCCCGTGGACTATCTGCTGTCGCTCCAATCTGATGAGAGACAGTAGAATACGAAAGAGTTCATTTTACAAAAGGAGCCTTAATACTAGGCAAATCTGCGGGTGAAATGATGGCGGAGTGATCGAGGAATCTGTTTATGGAATCGAATAATACCGTAATCTGACCTTACAACGTCATGGTAATTCAGTATTTGCTTATTGTTCGTTTCTCTTTGTGGATCTTTTGGGCTTTTCTGTTTAGATTGTCGGAAAAGTGTACAAATTAGAAAGCTGATATTTTGGTCTTCGTAACCACCAAGGGTCGGACGGATAACCAATGGAAATCGCAGCTGTTGTATTCCGCAGTCGCAGAACAGAAAAAACTGAGCGCCATGCATTAGTAAATCAAAGTGTACTGGTTGTTAGATCGTAAAAGCTACCATCCCGTCGGGCTCCCTTGTCCTGATGATTTTCTTTATGTAATGTCCACTCAGTTTCTGGCTACGTAAGGGTCAATTAATGGAGTGGTTTTTCCCATAAAGAATCTAAAAACTTTAGGAAATATGTACAGATACACTGTATATGACATTGACATTGACATTGACATGGACATTTGGAAAATATGTATGTAAATAAACTGCATGTACTTCTGTAGCGCAACTGTCTCGAATAATACACTTACTAATCGATGTGGTGTTCTAATTATCCAGCATGCGCATGGTATCGGCACCGATTTCTTTCGCTCTCGAATCTCGATGCAAGATTCGTTGTGCTGTATCGGACAATGTGAAGAATCCGTACATAAACCGTTGATGGCGACAATAAACATCGTCAACCATTTATCAATGTATTTTCATTCAAATACAGTTTTCATTCTGGTTATCTGCACACTTCCGCAAAATGAAGGCGATAATTGGACTCCTATCCATGGTGGCGATGTGCAGCAGTGGTGGTAAGAGTTTTAGAGTACTTCTAGAGTACTTCTGCTGTTAACGCACTACTGTAACCGTAACGTTAACCATTTAGTATAACTGTTCTTTATATTAATATATCCAATGTCCATTCGGTTAAACATTAAACTGTACTACGCAGTGTGATTTTACATTATTTCGCATTGTATGCGATCACGACAATAAACGGTTAAATCTTGTTATCCAAAACCGGTAACAAGCAAAATTGCTTCAAAAAGTTCACAACGCTTGTTAGATATTATTTATAAATATTGTAATGGTGTTTCGGTTTCATCAGTACAAGCGAGCTGCCGGTGATCAGAATCCCAAAGTCTTCGATCTCCGCCCTGGCTCAACTAAGCAATATTGAGAGATTTACTAAGAACAAGATCGACGCTCCCAAGCAAGAATCCCAGCACCAGATCGTAAGCCTAAATGATCCACAACACTGTCATCTTATCATTACTGTATCGGTGCCTAACAGAAACGGAATATGGTTATTTACAGGAGAAACGTGCCGCCGGTGACCAGAGCCCCAAAGTATTTTCTGCATTAGCTCAGCTAAGCAATGACAAGAGCAAAATGGATAGAGCTTGTGCCACTAGCTATTCAATTCACAAGGACAAAGACAGTTTTATCATTGTGTGTTTATTTCCTTAAAGGCCAGCTTTATTTTAAGCACAGTTAATATTAACAATCTAAGACACAGCAACGTTGCTATGTTGCTAACAACTGAAAAATCGCAAATTAAAGCTCTGTGTTCCAAATGCAGAAAAAATAAAAGACTGGCGTCCTTATCCCACAACATGACGAAGGATTAATGATTCTTCGCGAGCTTTTTTCCTTTGGGTTTCTTAACCACAACATCTCCAGATTTCGCTTGACCAGCAACGGCTCCGGTAATTGTCAAGACGAAATCGGGCTCGTCATCCAAAAGCGCAACTCCCTCCTGGTAGAGGCGGCTGTTCGAGTAATCATAGAACGTGCGCACTTTGGCGCAGTCCACGTTCCAGAACCAGTCGCAAACCAGGGTGATTTGGTTGAAGAGCTGTTTGAAAGATAGAGAAGAATTAGCTTTTAACAGTTGTTTGGTTTCAGTGATACGATTATGCGTACCGTCATGTTGGGGCAGAGGTAGCTGGTCTGATTTCCGTTGATATCGCAGCGGTCAAAGGCCTGGCATTTTCCAGCTCCATCGTTTGCGTAGAAACCTGGCTTGACGCTGCCGCATTGCACGTTGGCTTCCGGGATGACCGAGAGAACTGGGTAGTCCTGTCCAGCTTGGGCGCTCTTGTACACTTCGAACCACTGACCGGCGTCTTGTTACAAAAAATACACTGGTGCGCGCCCTGTAATAAAGCCGTTATTCTTACCCGAATTCTGTCCCATATACTGTATTGCTCCCGAAGCTCCACTCATTTTGCGGCTATTTTCGCCAATGAACCGCGCTAGGTTTTGATGTACAAAAATTGTTGACGAAATTCTCCTTGGCCTGACAGAGTGTCAACGCCAAAATTGGCAGTCGAATGGTTTTCGAGCAAAGCAACAAGAAACCCTTTTAAACTGCGCTTTTAATTTCATGTTCATTCGACGATGGTTCAATAAACATGGCGGTTGTTTTTTGTCATCACCTGGCTTTCTGCAGCAGACAGGGGCGAATCTAAGTCGCCGCTTCGCAGGGGTCGGGACTCGCCAGACTAAAGGGGGAGCATTGGCCTGTTTCTCACCTACAGTGCAAATTCTGGTCTCAGAGATATCTGTAGACTACCCGTCGTCAAGAATATATACAATGCAGGAGTTATCGTTTGCCAAAAAGCCACACAAATTTTTCAAGCTTTTTGCTGCATATTTTTGTTTTGCAACATTTGTTTTGTTGTATTTCACCTGCTGTGGTCAAATGCACAACTTTGTTTTCCATTACAAACGACAGTATGTACTGCGACTTGCAATTATGGCTTTCAACCGGCAGTTCGGCCTTGAATTATAACAGTGGAACTACTGCAATATTCCTGTAATAATATAATTATTAAGAGACATGCTTCAAGAAGGTAATTATGTACATACTGATTACTGACACAGAAAACGATCCACCATACTATGTGATTAGAACGCCGAATTTATCTTAGGAAATTAAAACGACTGGTTTAAATTCCTCACGCTTCCTGCATGCAAGTCATGATCACAGAAATTAATGGAGAGTAGTAAGTGAGTTGTTGCAAATGTCACCTGGAAATTAAAAAAGACAGTACTTCTACCGTCTCACCTTTCATTGTATACTTATTCCACACCACGATGCAAAAATGTACATAATAAGCAGTCTTATATCTCGGTGTAAGATGTTTACGGCAGCCGGCTTACAAGCGGCTTTGTAAGCAAGCACTCTGTATACTCGTTGGTTGCTGTAAATTGCTAGGTACAGTGCTCTGTAACAACCAAAAAATAGCGCGTGTATGCAGTACTTCATAAAGGCACTGGAAGTTCTCATCGTTGGTCTCTTGTAGCTGTTGAACAACTTTTATCCATGGACTACTCTGGAGTCTGGGTACGTACGAAGTCCCTATAGTATTCTGAGAAATAAGCTGTGTAGTCGGTTGCATACTGTAGTTAAGTTGTTTGCAATTGATTACAAAGAATATGTTTTAATTATAAGGTATTATGCAACCGGACACCGATGCAGGCGGCAAGTTGTGTGATTATAAAGAGGTGTACTCAGATCGATAAGGAAGTTATGTAGCGGGATGATATGTAATGACACAGAAGATGACCTTGTGGTCTAGACGATACTGTCGGCTCGATAAGAAAACCGACGAATTTAAGTGTGGAAACGGAAATTAAAGGTTCTAATTTCCTCGAGTCATGATGTCCGATTTGATGGTTCATTTTGAAGTAAAGCATTTACTTCGCGATAGTTTAAAATGTGCATACCATACCGCGAAAGGGTACGGCCGAAGCGAAGGAACACACATTTTGACTGGCTGTAAGCATAAACGTATATCTCATTCTCCTAAGTGGTTACCGTAATAAGAACGTTTTGTTTTGTGTCGTGACTGACCGACCGATCGCGGCACGCAACACGAAACCCATTTTGGCTGAAGGTAGAGGCGCACCTCCGCGTCGCTTCGGCCGATCACAGAGAAATCGATTTTTCAGGAAATCATGGAAATGTAATACAATGCAAGAAAAATGTCATGATCAGTCTCAAAATTTAATTATATGAAATGAAGCACGAACAGGAACAGACTAAACATTAATTTTCTCATGGTTCTGGACTTATAAGGCGCTTTGGCTCGAGTCTCGATAAGGGGCCAGTTTTCTATCCTTACTCTGTCAGCTGCCTTAGGGCTGTGACGGAGGTTAATACTGGAAAAGTTGCAACCATGACAATCGACGGAGCATCTGTCTGGAAAAACGGAAATGCCACAGTCAATATTTCCATTCTTTGGTCAAACTCTGAATGGAATGCCACGATACTGATTTCGAATGCGACCCGTGACCCCGTCGCTCAACTAGGCTGGACACCATGGCTGGCTGGGGCCATAGCCGTCCACATTACATCTTTCATTTTGAACCTGATGGTGTTGATATTTCAGTCCTTACCACAAGTCCACATCTCATCGTTCACCATCTACCTGATCGTGATATTCATCACTAACATTCTTCACCTGAGTTTCGTCCGTCCTATTGGAACGCTCGTAACACTGTATGGAAAGTGGACGTTTGGACACGGGTTGTGCGTAATATACATGTATTTCAACAGGGTCGTCAGTGTCATACCACCGTTCGCTCATGTTCTGATTTCGGTGAACCGATTGTGGGCGATCCAGTACCCGATTCTGTATCGACAGTACCATAACAAAAAGACGGCCGTGTTCATCGGTTTAGGAATGATCGGGTACGTGCACTTGGTCCCGTTTCCGCCGTTTCTCGTGGATCTGCTCTACTCCCGTCCACCGGAAACACTAGGAGGCTGCCCGATGGTTACGGGGACCATGCTAGGATGGAATCGTGCGGACTTTGTTTTGGATCGGCTGGTTCCTGTTGTCCTCGTCATCTCCATGTATATTTTCATCATTATCAACCGGTGGCAAGGAAAAGACGGGAAAGTTGGCATGGTGAAGCAAGTGGTCATACTTAACGCCGTATCGAGTACAAATGCTGGGAGAACCCAAGTGGTCAGCGTAGTGCCACAAGAGAAAGCGCAGGCCAGTCCGGTCGTACCACCGCAAGCGGCTGCAGCCCGCCGTAAGAAGGTGAAGCCGTTTATCGTGCTGACTATGACGTCGGTTAGCGTTGTCGTGTGCTGGATCCCGGCTGACGTTTACTGGTTTTTTCTTTCTTTTCTCAACATTCGGCCGTCCAACACGGTATTCAGTGTGACGTCTATGTTGTTTTCTCTGCAGATGGTCTTTGACCCTTTGATGTGGTATTTCAGCCTTAGATAATAACTGCAGTTGTACTTGCTGCGGCATCGGCCACAGAGCTGCAAGAATGCTGAACAAATGTTCAGATTATGTTTCCGGAGTACTTAGTTTATTCTTTCATTTCTCCTTCATTTTCATTGCATGAC
>JAQGAU010000628.1:0-25499 GCA_034698045.1 Paramacrobiotus richtersi | reverse complement strand
ACGCTTTTTTGGAGCATCCACACGGCAACTGTATTCTGAATAGCTGATATGTAAGCTTCCCCTAATTTCCCGCAACCGTTCCACGCAATGATGTATTCTATCACCGACCGGTTGAGTAAGTCGCGCTCGGAAAGAACTCTTCCGCCGGCGAGCTTCGCCAGTCGAGTAAAACTGTCCACAGGCACTTGCAGATCAATACTGTACTGAAGAATATTTTTGCCCCGATACCAAATATTCTGCAGGTTCCGATTAATGTGTGCTGCTAAAATTTCTATTACAGCCGTGTCCACTGCGTTCTGCAAGGCCACAAAGAGTAAAGGAATGTCTTCACCATCGTCGTCCAGCATTTCGTCGTCACCTTTGGCGCAAAAGTTCACACACAGCTCTTCAACCAACTCTAAATTATTCTGGATAATAGCGAAATAGAGTATCGGCGCACAATTGTGGCCGAAATGTTTGAGCGTTCGCTTAATGTAAGGACCATTGTTACGAACGGCGCGCAGCTTGTCAAGGTCTCCGGCGAGTACAAAATGCGCAATGTCCATAGTGGCTTCAATGCCACCGATTAAAGTGATGATATACGGATTAGCATTATCTACGGCGAACTGGAACAGGGTGCGCCCATGTCGACTTAGGGATACCTTGTGCCAAAGATTTACCAAGCACCGGACCTGCTTGACATTTCCGGTCCGAACGGCCGTCCAGATATCCGGATAGAACTTCTTGCAGAGCAGTCGCATAGGCTCGAGTTCCGCTGGAATCAGATCCAGTATGGCTTGCGTGATCGGAATTCCGCAGCACAGAATCGCTTCGGTCAGGTGTAGGTCATTCTGTACAATTGTCGTGATCAAGTGTGTTTCCCACGTTGTACCATCTACCGATATTTCTCCAGCGTTAGATAATGTATACACATCGCGAGGTGTCATATTCTTATTTGAGGAATCCGATATAATGCTCTCTGTAGATCTAGAGAGGGTGTTTTGCGAAAGGTCCGACATGACGGTTGATGATAAAAATGGACAGCAGATCTTTGCTTTCGACTGAAGATTATGTCCAAATTTACCGTACGCAAAGGATGAAAACAGCCCAATGCGTGCCGCTTATAAAGCGACAATGCGCGTGTGTGACAGCCAATATTTACGGTTGCATGGTATATAAAACTGTATTTCAGCCGGGACTTTCTCCCACCCCAGCCAGCTGGCCCTGCACACCATCCCGAATCGATGAATACAATTCTGTCCTTTAGCTCAAACAAGTTTAGATAGTGTATTCCATGCGATTCATCCACCCGATCGGATCATTAAAAGACGCTTGTTAAGTATGCTAATACGAGTACATCGTGTTCGCATCGCGCTTCCTTTACAACAACATGCCTGCTAGTGCTTGCCGCACTTGTTAATCAGAATATTGACCAAAAGGAGCCGAAATATTTAATTTACTGAATTAAGTATGGACAATGGATTTGCTCACTGTTTTACTGCGAAACGCGATAGATTATGTAAATTCAATATGGATTCAAAGTGTTTTCGCTTCTGCTAGTAATGACGGAAGCGATAGGTCAGACTCGCACAGTAATATTTGCATTGTTAGACTTATTTATTCTAAAGAACGGATTACGGAAATCGCCGTTAGTGTCACAAAAGAGATCTTCTTTGTATCATGCCCAAATTCAGCTGGCTTAAAAAAATCGATACGAAGTTCTTGCACACTTGCTTAGACTATCTACCAACGCATGCCTGGTTATGGGGTTATTCAAATGCAAATGAAACGCACATGTAGGAATATGTCTCAAAAAAATGCAAAATACCACATATGCGATTCTTTGTCCTGCATTTGGCAAATCATTTCACTGCTTACTAGAAATGGGCATTTCTAGAAAACTAAGTATTCATCATTTGCGATCAGCTAATCTCACTCATAACGCTGCACCAAAGTTCATATTTTATTAAATTAATGGCGGCTTGTTTGAACAACTGAAACAGTATTCGAGAAGAAACAATAAGCTTTAATTGATCTCCTTATTGTGTACAATCATCTTTAACTTGACCACAAGCAATAAACACGCCATCATACCAGTTCAAGCACAAAACTGAAATATACTTAAAAACACACTTTTATCCAGTTTCGGACCACACCGATCACGCACAATATTAGTGGTGAGTTTTCCCATCGGCCTCTGCAAAATATTAATTCCATAAAGTGACCGACCACCTTGTGAATTTCCAAACCACAACACAGTACTTTGATTAGTCATTACTCACCGTCCTTCCATTTCTGTCGAATTTCTTTCCATTTCTGCTTGTTTTCGGGGCTGTTAGCTATAAATAAAACAATAGTTACAGAACGAACAAACCATTAACAAGGCGACATTTTATGGAAACATGAACGGAGAACGAAAACTTCAATTAATTTCTCAAGATAGCTCACAATGCATAAATAGATACGATATAGAAGGTGATCGAGATCGTCTATCAATATTTTTGAAGATTTCCAATAAATTTCCATACAACACAACAAACGTATTCATGCGCGAATGTGCGATGTGGATTGTAACTTGAAATATTTTCAATTTTTCATATGAGCCAAGCGAAGCAATATCAACTGTCAAATGAAAACTGCCTCATGGTCCCTTTTTAGACTTCAAAAATATGTAATGGAAGGTTAAGGTCTCAGTGTAGCTAAATGCCTGCCATACAAGAACTTCCGGATATGACGTACCAACATTTCAACAAGCTAGAAAGTTTCGAAAAATGTCCCTCAACTCAGAATATCCACTTTCACATATTGTTATTAATAAAATCTCTAAAATTTCTCACGAGATCTTAGGCTCCTTACGTCCTTAACAAACCTAACGCTTTCAGCTCGTAAACCCGAGAAATGTCAGTAATTACTGTTAAATTACATTATTACACTTGAACTACGCCGGGCTCGAAAGGGGCGAAAGTATGTACAGTAGAATGAATTCAATGAAGAGAAGGCGAAGAAACAAAACACCACACACTGCAGTCCGAAATTGACACTGCAAACGAAAAAAGCCTTTGCCAACAACAAGACCTACCCATTTTATGAATCTTATAGATGATTGGCAATCCCACGAGCCACCCGTAGAAGAAGTATCGGAACACCCAGTTGCGTTCCCAGTGCAGCTTGAACGGAAACTGCAAGACCGAAGACGTAACAGTGTATGGTACCACAAGTGGACGCCCCGGCCCTGGACGATCCAGCATACGGCCATATTCCGTAGATCCAGGTCCAAAGTTAGGTCCATATCGTTCCTGAATGCCCTGTGATGTCAACGAGGGACCTGCACGGGACTGGAGCGTAGATCCCGGTTCGCACACTGGATCCATTGTGACCGCTTGTCCGACCATCCTCTGTTTGATTTACAATAAAGGATAATGCAACCACCCGTTAAGGGGCAAAAAAACCACTGCGACAAATGAGTACAATGCAGGCTTATCCAAAAAAATGTGTGGCTGGAAAATGCGAACTCCCCAAACTTGTAAAGAAAGCTATACAGGTTCGCTTAGCATATCAGCCATGTTTTCAGACAGTCAAAACAGCTGAAGACTGAGTGAAGAGAGGAAATTAAAGTCGAGGCAACAACTCCGTACCGTCAGGCCAGCTGATTTTTTAGTTTTTGGAAATTTGGAGTTTGTCACAGTTATGTTGAACTTCTTTTTAAGTTTGTTTTTGTCCGGATTTTTTATTGTTTTGAAGCTTAGATTATGGAAATATGTAAAGCCGAATTTCACTGTCAAGAGTGACGGTTTAGCGCTGCATTTATATATTATATATACCGTTTAGTTCTGAATTTATTAAATTAGTTTTCTGGTCTTTCCCGGTTGTTTCGCGGCGAGTCGCGACCATTGATTTGCCGTCTTTGATTATTCCGGCTTCTTGTTATCTGGCAGAATTAAAATGGCGACAAGAGCGGAAAAGCGATTCAGTGGAAATCTGCCTCAGCTGCAGAATTTGATAAAACGCGATCCCGTTACCTACGAGTCTGAGGTACGTAAGTGTACCTGCGTCGTATGATTGCTTCGTCTCTAAATTTTGTAAATTTACGGTATTACCACGCAAGGTATTCCATCGGGGTCTTCGCTATCAGCGTTTACTTTGATTTTCGGCAGTTTGCCAAAATTATATACAAGTTTGGTTAGTTAATGTGGTCAATTTTTTTAGTACACTCAACAACTGCGGCAGTTCGAGTCCTTCCTCAAAATTTTCGCCAACAACCCGAACGAGGATCACGGACACTTCGATAGTTTAATTCTGTTTCTCGCACATGTAAGTTTTATTATTACAATTTACACGATAGTATAGAACCACTAATCTATGGAGAATTGTGCTTTTTCCCGTCAGGTGTCCTATTGCTACCCGGACAAAGCTAAAGAGTTTTCGGATAATGTTTATGTATTCCTCAAGGAACACTACAACAGTATTAGCTCCGGCACGCGACAGGTAATCAGATTTTTTTACAGCGACGTGAAATTTAAAAACACTTCTTGTAGGGAAAACGAACTATAAATGATAAAAACTTCGGTGATGTTTCCAAACTCATGAGTTGCCTCTTTTTTTACAGGCTTTATGCAAAGGGCTTATGCTCCTACACAAACGGGGAATTATAGACACGGAGAAACTGCTCCCGTTGTTTTTTGAAATGCTGAAATCCCATGATAAGCACATTCGCACTATGATATCCGAGCAAATTGTATCTATGATCAAGGCCATAAACGCTAAGCACAAAAATCAGAAAGTCAATTCGGTAAGATTGTGGAGGACCATTTTATACAGTTTTGTTTGCTGATTTAGCGAATGTTGTAGAGAATACAAAATCTGTTTCTGGAAAAAATCAAGGAAGGACATCAGGTTGTCGGCTTAGTAGCATTG
This sequence comes from Paramacrobiotus richtersi, assembly GCA_034698045.1. Lineage (NCBI taxonomy): Eukaryota > Metazoa > Tardigrada > Eutardigrada > Parachela > Macrobiotidae > Paramacrobiotus > Paramacrobiotus richtersi. The sequence goes on along the minus strand of JAQGAU010000628.1, from coordinate 20,606 downwards.
GTAAGTGTTAGGTCAGTTAGGAGAGTGGATATGGATAGATGGACTTGATAGATGAAATACGTTTAATGAATTATTTGAAGGAATCCGTGATTCATTTATACAAGAAAGGCATCTGGAAGGATGCAAAAGCGGTGAATATTATTGGTGAAGCTTGCTTGTCAGACGTCGCAAAGGTACTGTACAGTTTTGATGCTAAGTTATTATGTTTCGGCACATTTGTTGTTTTTTCCAGCTAGTCCATACGGCATTACGGTTCTTCACCAGCACTGATGAATCTAAAAAGAATGATGATGACGGAAGCGATTCAGAGGTGCTATATTAATTTTTCTTGGTTTGCTTGTTGTGAATTTGTGTTTTTTTGTTTGTACAGCCGGACACGAAAACGGCGAAAGAACTCATGATGACTCACCGTGTCGGCAAAAAGACTAATAAGCGTCAGAAGCGTCTCGATCGTGGAATACGACAGATAAAGGTAAAGCTTCTTGCCGGCTTGAGAATTTTTGGTGTGGATACCAGTATCTTCTGAATCCGTAGAAAAATGCGAAGAAAAAGAAGGCTGAAGTGTTTGATTTCTCTGCACTCCATATGATCTACGATTCCCAGGGTAAGTGTCGGAAATAACGCAGTTTTGGAGCACGAACCGCTTGTTACTTGGGATGTAAATATTGATTATTGTAAAGTAGAATCGAGAATTTATTTTTGTGTTCTTGAAAGTTTTACTATGATCTAAAAATGTGTCGCACAGGATTAAATAAGGTGTGTAACTTATTTTGGAGATTCTGGTTCGGTTAGACCATTGTATAGTGATACCTCTCACAGTGAATAGTCAAGACGTATTCTGAAAAATCTTAGCTTTCGCTGCTGTACTTACACGGAAACCACTGTGAAAAATGTGTGTCTTTCAGGATTTACGGAAAAAGTTTACAAAAAACTTGAGAAGTGTAACGCACAGTTTGAAGTGAAATTGTTATTTATGGATTTTATTTCGCGCATGGTTGGAGTACATAAGGTAAGCTTTGGTGATTGTTAAGTGATATTGTAAAAGTGCACATTTGTTTCAGTGATAAAGTTGTCGGTGCTAATCTGATGCATTTTTCAGCTTGTTGTTCTGAATTTTTATCCATACGTGCAGAGATTCCTGCAGCCACATCAACGAGGTACGGCCTTATATTTCCTGTAATCAGGAATGGCAGAGTTATTTCGAAGTTTGGTTTGAGATTGTGATCGATATTCTGGATAGCGAATCCGATGTTTCTTTGCAGAAGTGACCAGAATCTTACTGTTTGCTGCTCAAGCGACACACGAAATGGTGCCTCCAGATGTAGGTTTACTAAACAATCGTAGTCATTTGAATTATTTTTATCGGATGCGTGTTGCAGACAACACAACCTCTCGTCAAAGTGGTTGCGGACAACTTTATAGCCGAGCGAAATTCTGCTGAAGTCATTGCTGTTGGGTAAGTTTCCTGACAACACTGGTTCTTCTGCGCCCAGTGCGAATCTGCCCTTGTTTGCAGGTTAAATTCCATCCGGGAAATGTGTGCACGATGTCCGTTTGCAATGACACCCGAACTCCTTCAAGATTTGTCTCAGTACCGGAAGTATCGCAATAAGAATGTGGTCAGCGCTGCAAGATCGTTGATACAGCTGTACCGGAATGTGGATCCAAAGATGCTGATGCGAAGAGATCGGGTAAGTCAGCTGAAACTGTAATCTGGAAAGAGCTTTTGTAGTTCTTTTCAGTAGAGTTATATCGAAACTTGATTACAGGGTAGGCCAACAATAACATCCGAACAGCTGCGGCTCAAAGGCTTTGGGGAAACCAGTACCGTGGGTCATGTGGAAGGGGCTGAAGTGCTTCAATCCGACGAAGAAAGTAATAAAACGTTTTGTGGATTCCTGGTATGTTGTATGTTTCATTTTGACGAATTTCCTTCGAAGATGCGGAGGATGACGCTGATGGATGGAAATCGGACAGCGATAGTGAGGATTCTAATGATGATGACGAATGGGTCGATGTTCCGCAGTCGGATGGTGAAGAAACAACTGGTTACATAAATCCCGATGTTGCGGTACGTGCTGACAATATGCTGAGAGTATCGCACGTTGATTTGTTGTGATTTATTTTGTATCGTCGAGTCAGCTGATCAGTGAGAGTTATGCGAATGTTATAGGAACTGTCTGCAGAATCTCGGGTAGAGAAAGCCGCTTTGGTTTCCTCAACTCGATTCCTGACTCAAAAGGAATTCGATGTGATACGGAAACAAAAGATTGCTGAAGCTCTGGCTCCAAGTAGAGGAAAGAAACGGACCGCAGTGCAAGCTGGTTTGGAGAAAGAACCTAGGTGAATACATTTCGATTATCTTGTTGTCGTGTATATCTCACTTATGTAAACTGTTTTGATGTTATAGCGAATTCGTGTCTCTGTCCGACATCGAACGATTGGCTAAGAAGCCGAAAGAAACGAAGGCGGAGAAGATAGCTAATGTCAAGGTAAACAGGACTGCGTGGTTCATTTCGCGTTTTGAATTTTAGTTCTGTAAATGTTATTATTCAGATTAACCGGGAAGAACGTGGTGCATTTGGTAAACCGAAACCAAAGCTTAATCCGCATGCCAGTACGACAAACAAACAGAAAGAAAGGAAGAAGAATTTCATGATGGTCAAGCAGAAAATGCGGGGGAAACAGAAGCGTTCTTTCCGCGACAAGCAGGTGCGTTTATACGTACAGCTCATAAAAATTTTGATCTTCCAGGTATTGCAGTGATAAGGCAGTTCAGTATAGTGTAAATTAGTAATCACACCGCCTGGAGGTTTTGCCTGTTATCCTGCCTAGCACGGGGTTTTGACTTCTGTTTATTCGACAACATTTTTGTAGCACTGTGATAGATGCCAGTCATAGTGACAGTTCATTTATGTCTCTTATTGTTATTTACAGATTGCGTTTCGTAATGCTCTCCTTAAACAACTGAAACGGAAGTAAACGGCCCAACGTCTCCTAAACGCGCCGGAAGGAAGAACACAGTGTATCGGAACCGTGTCGATTGAAAGGATTTTTTTAGAATTTGAAGTGTTTGATTACCAGCATGATGGACACTTTTATGATCGACATAATGATGCCAGCAGTGATCCACTACATTTGTGCAGACGGCCCAATAAAACTGGCGGACATGCTTTGCAATTTGGGTACCGCGAAACCAGAATTAGACTTTACTTTATTATGCGTAAAGCCACACCGCAAGCAGTAACGCGATCAAATTGATGTTTCACATAGTGCACAATCTTCCCCTTTCAGAGAAGGCTGATGAAAAATATTTCGCCAGTGTATTAAATTTCAACCAAACACCAGGAGTGCACAAAGTACATTAGGCACGCTGGAGTACAGCCAACTACCTACTGTGCTCAGTTTAATGAAAACTCCAAAACTGCTAAATCTACCACAGTGAGGCGAGCAATTCTGCAGTATCGCACAGGTTCGGATATCAGTTCCGCTTTTGTTCCGCGACTTCGGGTGGGTGTATTGAAAGAATGCGCGGGTTGTTGAACGCAGGAGCCATGCCAGCTGCTTCTTCTGCCTTCAGTTCGGCCAGGCGTTGTTTGGCGGCAGTGGCATCTTTTCCGCTCTTCTCCAGATGATCAATCAGAGCGACCACTGTCTGCTTCTCTAATCCAGGTACGCGATCCCACAAGGGTGTTTCCATGAAACGATCCAGATCGTTTTCCTCGCGCAGGAAGAAGAAATATACCATGAACACCATGAGGCTTAGCGCAACCACCCGTGCCTGAAACTGTCGAGCTTTCCCCGCGTCGTTATCGATTTTGATAAATCTATGAATGAAGGCATTGCTGGTGGAGTACTGCACAGGTTGATCCTGTTTCGAGGGAGATGAAGGTGGCTTATCGGGCTGCGCATCCGCTGTCTGAGCGATGCTCGACGAAAACCTGCATGATCTACAGATCCGAAGACCGACGTTTGCGTTCGTTTGCGTAACGTTTGCAGAGGGGGGAAGCAGTGCAAATCGGAAATGTGCGGGTAGTCCGTCCAGTAGTTTCGCTAGCCGCTGGACATACATTCTTAAAGACTCACTGAGCAAATTGCCAACAAAACTAAACACAAGTCAAAGTCACAAAGTGACAAGTTCCAGGCTAGGCTAACTATTTTCGAATTTCAAACGAATGTTCTTGTGACTGCCACCCGTAGCTGATTCCTCGTGGCTGCCATCCGTAGTCCGGTAGAAGTACACAAATTTAAGGTTTGTACTGCAAAAAGTATCCGAACCTTCTGGGAATGACCTTACATTACCGCTGCGTATTTTAATGCAAATATTATTTGCCTTACTTTTTGCAGCCTCGTATCCTACACACATGTCATATACGATGACGATGGTACTGGGACCAGGTTGGTGTCTTTAAAATAAACGCGTCGTCATATTCATGGTTGAGTGCAGCATAATCGAACCACTCAAGCTTTTTTACTCCATCTGACAAGTGGCTGCGCCGGAAGGATACAACTGCTTGTATATCACATGCAATAATCAATCTTAGTAAATTGTTTTGTCATCTTGTCAAAACAACAAGGGTCGTCGTTTGACTATGTAGCCCATGCTGTTATAAGTATTTCCGCCGAAGGGTTGCGGGCGGGCCAATCTGCCGCGGGCACCATTTAAACATGTCAGATTTTGTGTATTCTTTATTGGCAGAACCCGAAGGAGAGCATTGGACATAAACTACAGAGCATCCTTCTGTTTGCAGTTGTGAGCATTTGTTGGTTTGTGCATCTCGACCGTCTTATATACTTCTCCATGCCGCAGTCATCGTTATTCTGTTTAATTTGACAAATTAATTTGTTTACGTACACCGGGCACAGATTGTTTAATACTGCACCACAGGTAATTTTCGATCCGTTGCATAAGTTCTTCCACATGCAACATTAGTATATGAAACGTTTTGATGGTTTCGCACAGTCTAAGGCTGTGGGCTTCTGACTGTGCATCCTTCTATATAACAAAGGTTAAACAGTAACTTGAAATATTTTTTTTCTTGTACGACAGAATGGCACAAAGAACAGCCGCTATTTACCATTTGAAGAAGGAGAAATCGATGCAATCTGACAAATCCGTTGGGTGTTGTGGCCAAACCGCTTATGATTTTGGTTCTGATATTACCGCCGATGAACTTTTCCGCCGCACCGGTGTGTTGTACCGCAGGGTAAGTAGTAAGTACTGTATTTTTCTTGAATTCCAATAGATTTCAAGCTTACCGTCAAAGCGAAAAGGTCAATAATATATAACTTAAGAATCTTTACTTCACGTGCTTTATTTTATAATTCTCGCACACATGTAAACCGTTCATGTGCAGGCCGGTGTCCTCAATTTTCCGGTAAATAACGGCTCTTTAAAATTTAACTTTTAGAGACGGTTTGCTGTTATCATTATGTATTTAGTGGCGCAGTATGTCTGATTCCAGAAAACAGACTGGACGGTTATAAAGCGCGGTCGTAGACGAGCATACTGTTAATATTAATGGAATACTGCAACCTTTTACTATACATCACATAATTACTACTGTAGTTTAATTGGCTATCGTAGCTGTGTTTATTGTGCTACTACTTAGTGTTCGAACATTGTTTTGATGGTTTATGTCGAGATTCAGTTCCCACACACACTTTCGTAGTCGTGCTATAGAATTTCCGCGCGCTGTAATAAAGTACCCGTACAGTTTCCTGACTCTCCTCACAACCGTTTTTTTTTCTGGCAGATACCTGTGATCGAGTCAGCATTAGAACAAGAAGAGGCCCTGAAAAGGGCAGTTCCCGATCTGGATCATTACGATTACTGCGATGTGATTAACGTTTCCAGAGAAGGACTCGGTGATAGATACGATGAACTCGTAGGTCGCTCCGTTCATCGGTGCAGCGTATATGTAACATGTGGCTAAATTATTCTAAAAAGAAAATGCCAGGAGTCGGCATTAAAACCGTAGAATCAATCAACAAAGAAAAACGACAATACGCACGTAACGAAACGTGTAATAACACACGATCTAACAATGTTGACTACGGTAACAAATCTGCAGCATACCGGCATCTATGAGTGCAGCAAGCGCAAATAAAGTATCATTAAATAAATTAATAGAAATACTACGTCAACTTCCGGTAGAATTAACGCACACTTATATCGACATACGATAACTGGATTTAGCTAAACAGCATAATTTTTCAGATGCGAATGTTTTATGATGAACACATTCACGGAGACGATGAAGTACGGTTTGTTCTGGAAGGGAGTGGTTACTGGGATGTTCGAGACGTCTGCACCGACCACTGGTTACGCCTTCACTTTCAAAAAGGAGACTTCATCAACATTCCAAAAGGAGCGTACCACCGCTACAGCTTGGATGACAAGCAGTACATGAAATGTTTGCGTATGTTTGCCGGCTCTCCTGTTTGGACGGCATTTTATCGAAACAAAGACGGGGATTCTCATCCAGCCCGACAGCAATACGTCCAAGAAATTCTACGACGGCAAGCAACCAAATAAGCACACCGACGGCAGTTAATTAAAATTCAACAAATTATTGCCTATCGTGTTTTTTATTTCTTATTACCGGTAGTTGACTGCAGCAGGAGAAAGAATGTCAGATATCATTAAAGTCCCCATAACTGCATTACGATTTACTATTAAGTCTAGTGGCATGGGTTCATATATTTTAAATAAAAAAGATATTATGCACAGAATTTCGAATATGTTATCTGTTATCATAACTTTGCGCAGCGCAGACTGCATTTTTTAAAACAGAAAAAAGCGCTCCTGAAGCACGAATGACCAGCAAGCAACAAGTTACAAGTGGAACGTGTGGCCGCCCGCCTGGTATGGCGATGTCGTCACTATCGTGTGTTTCTACTAATCAGCTGAACAATTTTCCGAATTTCCGATAAACAAATTAAACCCGTTTGATAAAAATTATTGACATTCGGGACGTCGTTCGTTTTCTCAATTCGTACAAAAGCGGTCCAAAAGGTTAAGCCTACCTTTTCGGTTTTGCCGGAACATATTTCGCTTACCGTACCATAATCAAATTTCATTGAAGCAGTACTGAATTCTATAAGACGTATTTTTCAAAAATGGTTCGGGCATGGTATATGCGGGATCCCGTCAGCAACCAGTTTGCGGACAACCATCTGGATCCTCCACAGTTTATCAGCCAGGAAGAACTGTCTGAATGTACTGGAGTATTTTCTGCCCACGTTAGTACAACAATTTTTCCTGTTCTTTACGAAAATTTGCATTTGACCATTTCGGATTGTTCGTCTTTCAGGTTGATTTGGATTCCACGAGCCCAGCTGACGCGGTGGCGAAAATCCCTCAAGCAGCTCAGTGCAGCTACAACGATACCATAGAAATTTCACCAGCAAAAATGGGTGATGAGTTCAGTAAAAAGGTACGAATAACGAATTATCGTGTTTTCGGAAGAAACTCACCCGTTTGACTCGTTTTACTGCATGTGATCCGGCTATCGTTACAACCACCTCCTTCGGGGGATGATCACATAACAATTGTCGAATCTGCGTTGTTGTATACTACGTAGATAAATATTCTTCATCCAACAATCAAATGCTGACAAAATTAATTACCATAAATCTCGGCTTTCTGGTTTTAGTTGGGTATATTTTTCGACGAGCACCTGCACACGGACGAAGAAGTGCGGTTTATTCTGGCGGGCAGTGGCTACTTCGACGTGCGGGATCACGCAGAGAAATGGATTCGCATTGAGTGTCAAAGGGGCGACTTCATAGTACTTCCGGCGGGAATTTACCACCGATTTACCGTGGATGAAAAGAAATACATTCAAGCCATGCGCTTATTCGCTGGTGTGCCTGTTTGGACTCCACACAGTCGCGGTGAGCATGCGGACCAGATGCCGGCCAGAAACGCATACTTATCTGATCAACGTATGAAAATGTTGGCTTAAATTATCCCAGTAAAACGTTTGCTTTTTCGCTTATACATGTGATCCTTTACATAGACATTTATTACTTGCTTTACGCGTTTTCGTGATTATTTTGAATTTTTGCTGAGAAAGTCTAATTCGATTGGTAGGATAACGGGATTTGGCAATTAAAAGAATGTGAATCCTACGGATAAACAACTGCCATTTTCTCTTTCAAGATCGTTTTTCGGGTTCTGTAGTCGATGGCCATGCGATTAGATAACGTACTATTAGGAGTCTCCCAGAAACGCTAAAGATTGGTATTTTTTTGTATTTGCTTACAAAATAAAATAAAAAATACTAATTTAAACACTAATAAAAATATTATTAGTTTTATTACTGTTTTTCATCCTATTGGAATTTTTTTGTAATTCTGCGCACGTGATCTGGACATGTATACCCTTGACCTTTGTCGTTACCCTAAATTTATTACATTGTTTTCTGACGTGCACGTGTACTGAGGAGATTAAGAAGAATTAAGTCAGATGATTTCCGCTGGTTCAGCACTTTACGTTTGCTGATCATGACTTTTGGGGGCAACTACGAAGCCATCAGTGATTTGGATCAGCTTCTGGTTCTTCGCTGGCAGTTCCACTTGGCAACAGACGGTGGTTTCTGATTGCAATCGAACCACAATTTTTCGCCGTACGGGGTCATGTTATCAAATGATGCCAAGTCCGCAAACTATGAGTATACCCAGTATGCTGTATATATTTGATTGGGAGCACCGTAATACAGAATTCAGTTAACGATGATCAACGGGCATTCCAAGTTTATGCTTGTTAGTCCATTTATTCCTTATCGTTGTATTCTGTGGAAAATCCGGAAAATGACATAGTTATGTGTGCCACTGCCAACCACGTATCGAAACATGTGGAATCCCTTACTGCGACGAGTTGTTGGTGCTTGCGGAATAACTTCCCTTGTTTTACTCGTAAAGGACCGTGGGAAAGGAAGTGTAGTTTTTGCTGATACTGTGCAGTTTCCCGATAGGATACCCAATCTACGCCTGCGACATGTTCAGATATTTGTACGCCATGGCGCTCGTACACCTTTACGGATTTTACCATATCTGGACCAGGTATTATAACCTTTAGAAAAACAAGGTTGCGGTAGTTCATATTTATTTTATCCATATTTTTTAAAGTGTATGTGTTTTTTTATTTAGAAGACTCTTTTAAATAGTGTTGGTTTATTTGTGAAGTATCTCTGATTTCTATTATTGCGAAAAGTGATAGTTTGTTTCATCTAGTGTACCTCGGTAGTATATAACGTGCGCCGAAATGGTACGCCTACATGTGGTTGTAATGTAGTAAAAAATTTATCACTGAACAAAATTAATGCTGGAAGAAGTAGTCTGAATCCATGAATTCCCATATATATGTAATGGAATTATATATTACTAGCTAGAGATTACAGATACCGTGTGCAGTCAGACTAGAGCAATTTCTTGTACTGACTCTGTTGTCTGTATGCTGCAGGTGACATGGTCGCTTGATGAACTAATGGCAGATCCACCAGATGTAGGAAAACTGCCGTATGTGGTCAAGGATTTGCGAGGGAAGCCTTTGGAAATGGGACTCTTTGAAAGTTTATCCCGCAGCGTTACATTCAAGGGTGGTGCCTTCGCTGGTCAGCTTACGAAGCCAGGTATATATCGGCACGTAACATACTATATTACATCGTATACCTGTTGCATACGTGAAAGTTAACAGATGGTGGGTAGATGGGTTCATGTATTATTTTACACAGCTTTTTATCTGCAGGGAAGCAACAAATGTACGAACTCGGTCTTGACCTTCGAAAAGAGTATATTGACGGATATCAACTGCTGAAAAAAGGTTTTGATCGGGATGAAATGTTGTATGTCAATTATAACAATGCTCTTTATCAAAAGATCCATACAGTACTTTCTGACGTCTACTGATATACAACAATAACATTTTTTTGAGTCGCCACTGTGATTTCAGTATCCGTTCAACTAATATTACCCGAACGACAGAATCCGCTGTATGGATGGTATCCGGATTGTACAATATACAACAGAACGGTAAGCGATTGATATACCGATGCTATAACATAAAGGAAAGCCTTTTGCATGTATTTCTGTACCTTCCAGTATTTCCCGAATAATTTACCATAAACTGATTTTCACATGAGCTTTTACGCTTCCATTACGCTTGTGTAGATCCAGCGTACGCAGACATGGAACCGGTGACCGTGTTTGCCACAACCGAAGAGGACGAGATCTTATACCCCAACCACACCTTTTGCGGTGCCCTGAATCGTCTAAGCAAGCGCATTTCCCAGCATATGCACGAAATCTCTGGCCTGTTGGCTGATCGCGATGCCCTGGAACAGGCCATCCAGTACGACCTGAAAACCCACAAACGCCGTCTCGATTTTGTCGATTTACGAGATGAGGTTGCGGCCCGATTAGCCCATGATATGGAAGTCCATCCCGTGCTACGCGAATGGTTCAACAAAATTGACAACTATGCCGTGCAGATCTTGGCGCGCATGGTCATCGGCAACGATCCATCTATTCAAGTTCAACGAGAACTGTTGCGATTGGCTTGTGGACCGGCACTGCGCATGGTTCTGGATAATCAGTACGCTGTCATACAGGTACTTGGGTTCTTTTGGATATTTTATCTTCACTTTGTCCTTTAATTGCTCATTTATTGGAACTCAGTTAATTCCGTGCCTAACAGTACTTCAGATTTTTTTTAACGTTATTCAGCAAGAGCCAGCCCCATTACGCAGAGGCCAGCGCATAAACATTTATTAAGAAACAATAGTGCAGATTGTGTAGATAATAAATGCGCTGCTGTTTTCACATTTGATGACAATATCGCGATACCGGTAGTTTTAAACTCTGCGATCGATTTTATTTTTCTGTGATTTTTTACGACTGTTCGCATCGTAACTTATTTCTAGATGTAACGTAGGCTTCGCATATAAAAAACACAGAAAGACCGTTTTCAGTTTTAAAAAAACCGGCATACATTGTCTTTCGTTTTCTTTGTAGCGGAAAAACCGGTACAAGATGGAGGTGTACGCATGTCATGACTCCATGATGATCTCGCTGGTGATTGCGTTGAAAATATTCAACGGCCAGTGGCCTCCGTATGCGGCCGATTTGCGCTTTGAGTTGCTGGAAGATGGGCAGGGTCAGTTTTACGTGCGGATCAAGTATCTGGGAAAGAGCGAACCACTCCCCATTCAAGAAGGAGGAGCCTACAGCGGAATGGCAGTGTACACTATTGAAAAGTTTGAGGAGTTTCTTGGCGAGTTGGCTATCAATCAGCGGCACTTGAAGGACTTATGTGCAGTCAAGTCCGCTTACACCGAACCGCTGCAGGACCAGGATGATTCCGAAGGGTCCTATTTTACAGCGGGGAAAAAAGAAAAATGATTTGTTTTATGGTTTTATCTGTTGGTTAGTTTCAAGAGTTAAAAGAACTGTACATGTACTGTTGTTTTACGTGTATGTGACATTTTGTACAGAATACAGTATTCTTTCTTGTTAATATAGAATAGTTAGAATGTAGGAGCCACGATGCTCTGGGACGGGATAATTCGTCTCTGGAGAAACATATTTGTATCAGCAAAAAATTCTTGTCTCTGCACCTGAATGCACAGGTCAAGCAGATAATGATTGCGCCTTTTGATTGTTTATTCCCTGGTGTGTGGAAATGTATATTTATACTATTTTGACATAATCAAAGTTGCATCAATCAGAAAACAGAAACGCGACGGAAATTGGTGCACCATAATTTTGGTATTTACTCCCTTATCCAAAAATTATTGGTCTCGAATCTCGATACACAAAAGGCAGTAATAGTTTAGTCACGTCCTTACAGTGTTATATACTACGAAACTATAACAAGTGGACAAAAATCACAGTATAAAACTGGACCACGGCGTACTATACTGTACTACATATCCTCCGATATGTGCTTCGTGTCTGAACAAAATTGTTGTGGCTAAACAATTTTAATTTTCTATTCGCAGCTACAGAACTGCATGAAGCAGTTTAATATATTTCTCACTGAATTAATAGCTAAAAATGTTCTAATATTTGAACGAAATTCGTTATTAAAATGAGTGTAAAAATTTCCTGTAATTCAAATATAATCCATAAATTTAACCATCAGGGTGTTTTACCTGAAACAGCATGCGGCGCAGTGGTGTAATTTTGTATTATTGCAGTTCTACTAAAACTTGTTTTAGTGGAAGGTTGTGCGAGATCCCTGGTTCTGCAGCGGGTACCAAAGTTTCTTTTAAAGCAAACGAAAGACAAGCGAAACTAGCCAAGAAACGTACACCTGCGTTAGGACTGCGTAGTCTAATCGTTTTGGGAAACTTCGCACCGCAGACGCTCACTGGACGTAAGCTTCCACTAATTCACCTATAACGCTATAATCTGTTACCGGTTTTGATTATTGATTTTTGTCGGCATTGGTGCATTATCAGTTCGCACATAGAAATGCTTAGATTACATATCCATAAATCAACCTCTGGTCCGGAAGTTGGGTGTGCATGCGCTTGAGATAGCAGTGACCTTCTGATATCAACAGTCGTGTCCGATTATGTATTGTTCTTAAATACGTACTTGATAGAAGTAGACGTATCGGAATTTGATTGGAAAGCTTTGATTTGTCAATAACAACCCGAAACGCTTTGTTTTAAGCCGGACAACATGGCCTGTTAAAATGTATACAATATAATATGCATATGCTTCGAGCACGGACAACATGGTGAACACCTGCTGGCTTAAGAACGGTTGTATAAAAATATGCAATAATATATGATCAACGTTATATACAGATCATCATGGCTTTTCGCGTATCTTCGGGCTTGTATAGATGGTTCGGAATTTTGTTAACTGCTTACATGTGCACATGCAGTCGATTACCTGTTAATGCCGGAAACACTACAGCTGACATCTTCGAGCAACGTTCTGTGTACGCGCATCCTGGATCCAAGGATTTTCTGTTTGAAATTTGCAAAACTAACTCCTGCACCTGTGGAAGCCCGACGGCGACTTGTTGTTGTTGTTGGTGGATTATGAATGAATACCACATCGACGACCCAGCAAATGTTTCCCCATTGGAATTTGCCAACATCATCGAGAGGTTTCACAAGCAAAGATCGTGCCATTCTACGCTAGAGACCGGACTGCTGTCAGAAGCAGAAATTAATCTGTTTGAAAAAAACCTTCAAGCAGTGTTTCAAGTTCCATCGGCCACCGTGCAGGAAGCGGTCGCTTTACGACCTAACCTATCTACTCAGTTTCTGTTAGGAATTACAGAAACTATGCAGCGTTTCCACCTTTCTTGGGCCGATTCGATCATCAGAAAGGCAGACAATAATTCGTTACCTATTTTTGCCCACCGGGTTATGCATACGGCCGCATGCGAAAATGTCGAAAATATTGTCAATGGAGTCGGTTATGTTGTTGACACACAATATGTACAGAATGGAGAATTATTCCTGACCGACTGTTTTTCAGCTGCGGATACAGATTCTGTGGTTTGTGTCCAGGCGGATCGAAATGCCATGATGGATTTATGCAGTATTTCAGAGAACAGTTCTGCTGTGCCATCCTTGGTAAACATGTTCATTACAGCATCCGAAAAAACTGTCGTTTCTTACATGCAGACACAAATGGTGGCAAGCGAATCGATCACAGAAATAGTTGCGACGGCCAACTGGACTATTGGTTTGTTATCTACATTCAACAGCTCCGGAGCTACGGTCAACACCGAAGATTCTGTGGCGCTGACCATTACAATCCCATTTGCTCTTATGGTAAGTCAAAACATTACCGGAACTGGTATAGTCGCGATTCGCGACCTTTATTTATTTGTTACATAATTTTATCTCAGGATATTATTTTTCCACTTTTAATATCTCATTTTATTTCTGTTGATGGATTTCACGAAGCTTCCAATATTAATCCGGGTGGCGCGCGCTAAACTAACCTCTGCACAGTTCGCGTCGACGTGAGCAGAGCTCGGCACTGAAGAAGCCTGATTTGCTTGCCGACGGAAACAGTCTGTCTATTAGTGAAGCTCTAGACCGAAGACCCGGTAATAGATGATAATTGCGTCAGACTTCTTCTGGATCGGGCTCGAATCATTAATAGGGCCTCTCAGACATTCACGAGTGTGTAGCGGAAACTAACGGCCCGAAACCGTTATCGGTTCTAGCGCCGTTATCATTGGCCGGCAGCACGTTTCGTGCTGAATGTGCGTTTCGGCTCTAAACAGTTGGGTAACGACATTCGGGCCGATACTCTCATCCACACACGTACTCTCTTATCGCACGTTCGTGCTGTTTATATGCTTTTACCGTCGTGGTCTCAGACATCACACACGCATACTGATGGGTATAGATTATTACTGGTTGCAACGCTTTCTGTGATACATTCGGGCCGAGTCGCATTCGTTAATCTCTGAAAAGGGCTATTGTTGAATGCCTAAACTCGAATGAGCACCCAGTTGTATGTTACACCAAAAAGATAACCATAGCCCTTCCTTCTTAAACTTTGCAGACATCGACGTATTAGCAAGCGCACTGTATATTAATTGGGTACCCCTATCAGGCAGGGGTACCCATTTCTAGCTCTACATGGTAATGTTCTTTATCAAAAAGTAACCAATCGTGATATTTTACGCTGTAGAAATTTTTCTCTTTAGCTAATCGATCCCTACCTCCTAAAGAAGCTTTGAGTATCCCTAATATTTGTAACTTGTATGATGGCACTCATGGCAGCAAGCAGCAGTAAAACTGTTGAAGTTCTTCTACGTATAAATTATTTTGTAGCCACTTGTGCAAACAATGCGCGAGAAAGATCCCGACAGCGACTATTATGTGTGCATCATGTTGCCTCAAGGACACACTGAGTGGGGTGACCATTACTGTGCAACAGACATTTTTATCTTTCATATCCAGTGCCGTTGTCGACACTTGTTTGGCCTGGTGACCCTCATCTCAGCACGTGTGCGTTATCCTACGGATCCCCCAGCGTCGACTTGGATGACCACAGCGACGACCACGGCGACGACGAATCAAACACATTTATCAGAGTCAACTTGGATGACCACATCAACTACCGAATCGGTCTCAAGTACGAACAAAACGCATTCACCAGCGTCAACTTTGATGACCACAGCGACTCACTCGGCATCAAGTACGAATGATGCGACTTGGATGACCACAGCGACGTCTGACCCTGCAACAAATACGAATGATATGGATCCACCAATCACGACACTGTCGTCTTCTGCAACAACAAGTACCGGTATTCCTCTTTGCACATTTGCATATTCGTATGCGACCAGCGGTCCACCATTTGATACTGACCCGTCTGATGTGTTGGAGTGCTACGCCAACAGTTCACACATCAGCGAAAATCCAGCGATGTGGACTGCAGAGGCTTTAAATGCTACTCTAGAAGCACTAATGATCTTAGCCCGAGACCCACCAGTAATATTTTCCGCTGTGGAGAATGTGGTCCAAGTTATTAACATGTACGTTCAGCAAAATAGGACCAATGCGACAGATCCCTCCGATAGCTCCTGGATACTCATAGACGCCATTGATCTGATTATTACGATCTGTGATGCCCTTTTGGGCTTAGATCTGAATGGGGAAATAGGGCCCCCAGAATCTGTGGAGACCGGAAACGGTGTTGCTGCCTTGGTGATAGATGCCCTGGAACAGCTGCACACGATATCGCTGCCTTATGAAGATGCAAATGTAATCGTCAAGGACTACATTTCCGTGTCCATTAACGCGTTTTCGGTAAACTCTAGTAGCCAGTTTCTTTCCTTCTCTGCGAAGCTCAAGACTGTCGTGACCGTTGATGACGTTCTGCCGAATCAAACGATGAGCGCGTATTTCTCCCGATCGCCCGAAGAAGGTTCTTTCTCTGGAGTTTCACGTCTAGAGTTGAGTGAAAATGCAGTTCAGTATGAGTTCAATAATTTCGGTAAGCATAATAAGTGGTATCGGCAAGCGCTTGGTAAAAAGACATGATTTGCCGAAACTTTAAAATTTATTACCAACTCCACATTCGGTGGACAGCTTACGCCACTAGATCAATCAGCTATAACGACATTTTGCTCAAAAGACGTGCATGTTTTATACCGGCTTCGAGCTCGACTTTTGGCCCCGAACTTGCAGTCTAAAAGGTTTTCAAAGGACCCAGAAAAATAATTTCCGTCTCTTTCTTGATTTAGCCTTTAGAGTTCAGAGTCTAATACTGTTAGACCAGGATGTGTGTAATGTCTGTAAACCAGGATGATTGCGAAGTTCCGGCAAATTTAGAGTTGCTATCCTGTACTTATTGCCGGTATTGATAATTCCGCTCCCAGTACACTTGTATTACTTGTATGGTAGCACTTATGGTGGTACCCGTACGCGTTGCAGCTTCACCAGTTAAGGTCACGATTTAAGATGTTGCCGAAATGCTTTACTGCTAGTTAGATAAGTGGAAAGCTGAAACTGACCATACTGCATGATGTTTCAGTGCAATCTCTTCCACCGAATGCCACTGGAATATTTTCCTATTCTTTGATGGCAGTACATAACTTCCGCTTTGGCAAATTTGCCCACCCCTCTGGAATGCCGAAGCGTAGCGCCAGAAGAAGTGGAACTGTGCTGGTTTCCGCATCGATGAAAACAACTGTTCTTCACGATGACATGGTCATAGTTACGCACAAAGTGGACAATCTGTTCAAGGTACATTTACGGTACACAGAATAAACATTGGGGTTTGGAGAACGATTGCTGATATTCTGACTTCGTAGGGCAGATTTCGCGGCCGGAAGGAATATCATTGTGTATTTTTGGACTTATCATTGAATGCAACATTGACGGCCTGGTCAACCGGAGGATGTCACCTTAGAAATAAAACTGTGAGCTGGACCGAAGGAGCCACAGTAGAGTGTGTGTGCAACCACGTAACGCCGTTCACCATGCTTCTTGACCTTTGCGGCAGCATCCTTAACAGTGACGATTCGGAAGACACTGCTTTATACCGCTCGCTGGAGCCAACAATCGTAACAATGGGCAGCCTCAGCGTTTCCATAATTTGCTGCTTTGTGATCTTGTGCCACCTACTGTACGAATTTGACTTGCAGAATTTCATGGCGTGACCTTTTGAACTGTGATTTCCTTTACAGATGGGCTTTATGGCAGAAAATAATTGGACTAACTCCGCGAAATTTCACACGACTAAACCTGGTGATCAGCATTTTCCTAGCCCATACATTTTTCCTTGCCACATATATTGTATTGGAAGCAGAAGACGACATCTGGTGCTTGATTATGGCAGTTGCTTGCCATTGGTTGATGTTGGTCGTATTCGCGTGGATGGCTGTGGAAGCTTATCGAATGTTTATTCCGACACTCGGATCAAAATTCTATACAGCAACGACGGAAAGCAAAAGGGTACCAGGGGATACTTACGGGGGATTCAGATGGAAATCTTGGACTCTTGCATGGGGTACGTGCACTGTATTCTTCAGCAGTAAAAGCTCGTGACAATCATGTGTTATTTTCAGTGCTTCCATTATCTCTGCCATTCATTGCAGCCCTTAGTCATATCGAGAATATGCGTAATAGGTTTGATGGCCATGCTTACGACATCGAAGAAAGATGGTAAGTTTTGATTCTGGTTCAAAATCCATGCTTGCAGTTGTAAGAACATACAGTAAATTTTTAAATGACAGCTATGTCTTACCAGCGTTGTGCCCTTGCAAAAGGTGATTAACTATAAAAAGTCCTTTTTTTAGGTGTTGGCTCGATCCAGAGCACACCGTATTTGCCGCGGTAACCTTTCTCGGGCCGGTCACCATAATCTCTGGATGCAATATTTTCTTATTTGTTTTGTATTTGCGCCGTAAGTCCGTAATTATCAACAGCAAATCAGCATTGCTAGCTTTATCCATAACCCAGTGTTAATCTAAGCCAGAGCTTGTTCTCTCCATTAGTGTTTTCTAGTAACGCTGCTTAAGAAAAACTATGTTTCACTTTACAGAGAGAGTAAAATCCCAAAAAAAGATGGCACAGATTCCTCAGCTAACCGTCCCACAACGATTAAGTATTATCAATCTGATTGGTACTAGCGGGTTACTCGGTGGCACTTGGCTGTTGGGGTACTTCCTCCTCTTCGCCTGCAGTCTGGATGATGATGTCAAGATCGCTCTAGGATGTGTTTATATCATCCTAAGTGGGACGCAAGGAGTTTTCATCCTAACTATCCACATTCGAGGCGCTGTGCATGGGTCCTTCAAAAAAAAGAAACGCGTAAGAATTAACTGCCAAGGTGAGCACGACCACAAAATTCTTTGCTTTCGTACAATCTAATTAGCCGGTGATTGTTTTTCAGTTTCGGAAAAATCTTCCAGTGCAGTGTCTCAAAATACAGCGAAGCTGAGTAGTATCCCAGTGGATTCCCATCTGTCGAGTCAATCGAGTCAATCAAGAGTCAATCGTTTCAGTGACAAATCATGTGTCGCCGACGCCGAGCGGAAATGCTGACCAACCACAAAAAACGGCTGTAGTGTTTGACCTTGCTAAACGCAGCGTAAAAGATTTTATCGGAGAGAATACTAAGTTATAGCTTTGCTAGTGAATAATCCAAGAGTGACTAAGCAGATGCGTGAATGGTACGTAAAATTCCGATTAATTTGATCTCCGGTCAGCAATTTCACTGCCAATATATTTGATTATGTTCGTTAATCTGCAATACAGAGAGAGACATATATAGATGGTAATTATGGCATGCTGGCGCGTTTGATGTTCATGTAACATGTTTGTAAATAAAAAAGTGCTTTTGACGGAAGAACCTTTTTTTGCATTTATATGAAGAAAATGGGGAAAGCGGTTATCACTGGTACTCGAAACTGAATTAAGTAATAAGGTTAAAATGCCGAGGTGGATCCTTCATAAAGTGCTTATATCTTTCTGTAAGTGAACACTGCCTGTTCTGTTTATTAACACCAATTGTTAACACTTGTTCTGTATATGAATACCTTTTGTTAACATTTATACTATCACCTGCACAAAAATCTGGATGAGGTAAAAGATAGTCCACTTAGTTATCCACGCAAAAACTAAAGCAGCACGTGAACTTCAAAACTCTGTGCAGTTATTTGTATTGTACGCTATAATATACAATTAAATATAGCTTATAAAATAATTAACGGGCAGTAATAAATAAACACAGACTCGTCATAGATTCCACTACAAATTCGTACTTCAAAATTACTTTGTACGTATGCAAGAAGAAACGTTCATCCATCCTTTACAATCGCAAGGAGGATTCTGCGGCTTGAAATTGTACAGTACTGTACAGTATATGCATTCTGTGCGGGCTTTGCCGATGAAGGCGTATTTTCTGCCTTTTATTCTTCCGGCTGCTAGCTGGGAAACGTGAGAGCTTGTTTGTGATTACACGGTACTCAATAGCTTAGTGGGGATTAGCAGTAAAAAGGGCAGGCGGTGCTTGTGGTGCGCGCGGCATCAGGACCGTGATCGTCTTCTAATTTTATATCCCCGTCAGCGCTCCCACATCTGGGATTGCTGATCGTTTCTGTGCTGCTCTTTTTAACAAGATCCCAGCCAGAATTATTTGCAGTGTCATACGCACATGCGCATACCGGTAAATTTCTCACGCTTTTCAGTCTATTCCGTGAAAACTGAAAATATTACGTAGCACGATTAATGTGTGCAAGGTGCTAGTGACCTTTGTTTGGTCGCAATCGATAATTTTGAATAGAATGATGCCGAAACAATGAGGAGCTGCGGTGTTATTTGAGAGTTATTATACTATCAAAACTTCGTTGAATTATCAATCTGTCAGAGCATTATGGCTCGTTCTGGTAGCGCCGGATGGTACGGTTTCCCTGCCGAAGCGTTCCAAGACATTCAGCAGCGGACATTTTCCCGTTTACAAGAATTGGGTGAGTGGACACAAGACCGTTACCGTAATTTTGTTGACCCATCACTGCACTTTTCGGATCCACAATATCATCATTTATACCAGCGAAAGAGCCGTCTGGATTTAATTCGCCTATCGGCATGTGTCTGCGGTATAGAATTCTGTTACGCAGCCGAAACAGCATTTGTCAGTCCGACACTGCTGAAAATCGGGATTCCGGTGCGCTTGATGACGCTAATCTGGTGTCTGAGTCCCACCATCGGGTTTTTTCTCGTCCCTTTTCTGGGTTCGTGTTCGGACCGGTGTCAGTCGTTTATGGGGCGTCGTCGGCCCTTTATCATACTATTAAGTGTCGGTATCGTTATCGGTTTAGCGCTGGTCCCACACGGCGAAAGTCTCGGGCATCTTCTCGGGGATGCAGCGCCTCATCATTATAATGAGACGATAATTTTACAAAACAGTACGGTATCGCTGGAAAGCGATGATATGATGAAGCACATTCGACCGATCGGGATTTTCTTCACCATTTTGGGTGTTATGTTCCTGGATCTATGCGCCGACTCATGTCAATCACCCAGTCGGGCCTATCTACTGGATGTTTCGCTGCCGGAAGATCATGGCCGTGGATTATCGACCTTCACGTTTATGGCGGGATTGGG
>JAQGAU010000627.1:0-25533 GCA_034698045.1 Paramacrobiotus richtersi | reverse complement strand
GAACCTACAGCTGAAATGTAAGTCGAAACTACTAACCAAACTTTTTTCTCTATCTTTTGAAATGTAGTCTGTATGTTGTCTGTATGAAATATAGTCTGTAAGGTAAATGGAAGCATGCTTCAGAAGGAGCTCACAACACAGAAGTCTACGGGACAAAAGTATGCAAGCTGCCAAAATGTGGGTGTTGCATGTGCAACTGGCCTAGCAAGGCGGCTGCGCGTGCAGTCGCATACGGCTAATTGTGGCAAGGTTACATCAATCTTACATTACGAGACGTGCATGGATACAAGTTCCTGTTGGGGCGCGTTCCGGTTAAGTCCGCCACAGTGGTTGCAATTGTATCGACTCTCGGATTATGCACCCATCGGACACTGCGTATTTTGTTCTCGTAGAATCAGCGGCAGTGGTCGATGGTATTTTTAATGCGACAGATTTAATTATGTCCGTAAAGAATTTTCTACGGGATGGGCTGGGTATCGGACATTTGCTCTGGGTGATTCTGCATGCCTAGGGTAGTTCAACATAAGAGAAATGGCGGAGACATCTAAGTACATGGTTCAAAATTCACGACACTCATAATCCAACTCGAACTAATCAGATTACTAGCCTGCCGGATATTAAAGCAATATGTCTAGACCAGGAAGCCCAGTGTACGTAATCTCATCTAAACACAATTCCAGTATTACAAGCCTACAGGGTTGCACAAGCAGCCGAAGGAGCTAGAGAAAGAAATCGTAAACAGAGCTGGTGATGGTGCTGAAACTTGACCTTAAGGAAATCATTAGGGCACATCGAAAAGGGATGATTACCCTTGATTAGCTTAATTTTGCACTCCACGCAACGGTCGGCTCTGCGTTCGTTCTCTCTGTTTCTGGCATCTTGGCCATCGCTTCCGTCATAACTGCGGAAAATGCTTATTTATTGACTCTGTCCGTGCTTGAATAAATTGCAGTTCAATGTGCTGCTGAGCCAGTCTCAGTCATCACCTCTAGAAAGATTTGAACTAAATCATGGAGTTAACAAAAATGTCCACTAATATTACAGGATTGGAGCTGTATAATGTGTCCCATCGAGGAATAGTTTCCAGCATCGCGCTGCTCGGGTACCTGCATCTCGGAATAGCCTTAATCAGCCTATTCAGCAATACATTTATTCTTATCGTCTACGCCCGGTCCCCACAAATCCGGACACCGTTTTCGGTTTACATTATCAGTTTGGCCGTATTTGATCTGTTGAATTCCTGCTTGGAACGTGTTACTCGGATTACAACTTTTTTACAAATCCCGTGGATGCTCGGAAGCAACTATTGCGTTTTCGCTTTATTCCTCACAACGCTCATCAGCGGATCGATCATGTGCACGCAGGCACTGATCAGCATCAACAGATTGTGGGCTGTGACCTTTCCTAATCATTATCGTTTGCACAATACTAAAGCGGTATCAGTTTGTCTTGTCGTTACGGTGTTGATCTACGTGGCAATCGTCGCTCTACCTGGTTTCGTGAGCACTGACCCTAGCTTATTGATTAACCCAAGATTTTGCATGTATCACTTTATTAGCAGAAACGCGGACTT
Source organism: Paramacrobiotus richtersi (assembly GCA_034698045.1). Classification (NCBI taxonomy): domain Eukaryota; kingdom Metazoa; phylum Tardigrada; class Eutardigrada; order Parachela; family Macrobiotidae; genus Paramacrobiotus; species Paramacrobiotus richtersi. The sequence continues at coordinate 23,960 of JAQGAU010000627.1, read as the reverse complement.
TATCTCTGTTGGAATGTGCACCCATTATGTTCCGCAGATAGTAATCATTGTCATCTATCCGTTCATTTGGTGGAAACTCCGTAGAATCACGCATCGGAGAGTGGGAATCCGGCCAGTGATTCAACATCATATGGGATATTCCAGCACCTTTGAGACGAATATGTCGAACAGTGGAGCGCGTGGAGTTATTACGACCAGAGAAAAGCCACGGAGATTGAAGGATGCAGCGAATGATCAACGACACTTTGCTGTGCTGACGGCCATGTTATTCAGCGTGGTCGTTTTCTGGACACCGGTGCATGTGGCTTACGCTCTGATGGTCTGGATTGATTATTTGGACTATCCCTTTGTGGCCATCGGAAGTCTACTAGAAGCAGTGGACTGCACTCTTAATCCAGTGGTGTGCGTATTGGTATCCAGAGATTGGAGACAGGCGATCCGGAGCATTATTTATCCGCCTAATTAAACGTACCTATGGATTAACCGATTAACGGCTAAAGACATCGCTGGCTTAGTGTAACCCTGATATTTTAGTAGTCGGTCTCCACACGACTGTAACCACCAGAGTCGTCCGGACGGGGAAAGGTCCGGCTTACACCTTACTCCTGAAACAGCTGAGGGCCAAAAATCCGTCCGGCGGAAAATGTGCCCTCTCAAATTTTCTGGAATGGCAGCTTGTCCTCAAGCGTTGACGTCAACACCAGACTTTCACTATTCCGGAAGCTAGGTCTGACGAATTGACGCCGCAGAACTGATTGGTTGTTTGAGTACATCACAATAATTTGTGCAAGGGCAGAATTTTTAACTGATTAGGTTGACAAGTGAGTTTACATAATATATGCTCAGGGCAGAGCGCATTGCCTGAGTAGTAACTGTAATGCTGTGAAAACTCTTCAGAAATGAGCATAAAAGCCATGGTACACGCATGTTTTTATCTCAGCGGACGAATGATGTTGTCACCTGTCAGCAGGACATTTGGGTTACATTTAGTAGTAATCTAACTGCAAGCCTCAGTGAGTGCAAGGCATTACAAATTTTAAGACCATGGGCGTCTTCCTGAATTGTTTGGAAGTTACCAAGCAAAAAAACCGATTTATTGTGCATTCCAGTGTAAACAAGAAGTTCACAAAGGCAAGAACGCGCACATCCAAATATGGCGTAGTCATTAAAAAACTGTAAATAACGCGACCAGACGTCCAACAAAACAATACGGAACTGACGAGTAGGGTCGTTAATCAACGGAAATGTCCGCCTCGGCCATCAACCCGGTTTCTGTTGAGTGTTCCGGTGTTTTGTCCTCGAGCGCCGGAATTAATGGCAGAAACATGCTCTTCCACGGACGAAGAGATAGTATGTACTATCCCTCGTGTATGACTATAGGTCGTACTCTATCAGTTCCACAGATCCGCCCTTTTCGCTGAGTTCTCAGTTGTAAATCACGACAGAATAAAAAAAAACCGTGGTTTTCGGTCCGTGGTAACCGAAAACATCGACTCGCTCCGTACATATGCAACTTGTGTCTGTTTAGTTTAGACGATTTTAGGCGCCTGTTTTTAGATGCAGAATCACCACTGTTATTGATAATTAACACTGTTTGACATAACAATAAAAATTGTTTGTAGCATATGTTTATTACATATCCTGATGTTGTTGGTTGACTGAAGCTCCGGATTCCAAATTTGTCTTATGGCGCACGGGTGGTTGTGTTAAGATACTGTCGGCTAACATTTCTGTATGGTGAGCGTACATCTTAGTCCTCTTTTTACAGGAATTTCTGCGCAAAACATTTGCACTTTACCGCGGTCACATTGACTAACAAGTAAGCACAATCCAAACATTAACATACGAATTGCGTTCATCACGCTTCGTGGCATTCATCCCATTATACAGCAAGCTGATATATAGCACAAAGCACTGCCCAACCAACGCATGGATTGAAACGTCTGCTGCCATATTTACTTAGAAAGGCAGACTTTTAATATCCTGTCGAGTCCTGGCGAGTCAGTCTCCGACTTTGCAATGAACATGCACCTTGGGTGTATCGGATCTGGAACGACACAATGGATCCATCATCAAATTAATTATTTATTATTGTGGTATTTAATATCTAAAAAACTGTTAAACCTAGAGTCATTCATTTCTACGTCTGAGGAATAAGTTAATTAAAGAGTCAATATTGCTGCACCGGGAACTACACAACTCTGACATACCTGATGGCAACAACAGTCCATCACCGATAACCACAAAGGCCACGGGAAGCCATAATCACTTCCATCGACCGCCACGTTTTCGCTACAATTAACTGTACCGCGTGGAGTGAAACAGGGCACTTTATAGCAAACAGTTCGTCCCAGAACGTACTCGGTGCTGGAGCACCTTAGAATATGTGATGCAAAGATGTGAGTCTTTATCTGATTAGACTGACCAGTATAATGAATATGCTCATGGTAGAGCGCGTTGGCCGATACTAAGGAATCATGCTGTAAACACTTTCCAGAAATTAGCACAAAACAAAAGATGTCCATTTTCACATCAGTTTGAAGGTGTTCTCATCAGAACATTCGGACGACATTTGCTACTCTAACTGCAAAGCGTTCGAAATTTTAAAACAATGGGCGTGTTTTTGAATTGTTTGGAAGTTACAAAGCACAGAAACGGATTGGTCGTGCAATCCAATGCAAACAAGAAGTTCACCACGGCCAGCACGCGCACATCCAAGTAGGGCGTCGCCATTAAAACACTGTAGATAACGTGACCAGGCGTCCAGAGCAATAGCGAACTGACAAACAGGATCGTTAGTATACGAAAATGTCCGCCTCGGCCTGCATTCGAGTTTCTGTTAACTGTTGCGGCATTTTGACCCCGAGTGCCGGACTGACTGGCAGAAACAGGCACTTCCATGGACGAAGAAATGGTATGAGCAACAGTTCGTATCTGACTAGGTTGTGCTATCTGTATACCGGTACTGATGCGCCCTTTACGGCGAGTCTTCAATTTGTATATCACAACAGGATACATAATAATTACAAGCAGCTGAGGAATCTGATGAGTAAGCAGTCCGTAAACCTGAAAATACATCGTTGACTGATTCTGAAAGCTGTACACGCAGAACCTGGCCACATCCGGCCAACTGTTGCGATTTTCTTTTCCGATAAATGCTACCATGGATAATGCGTTCACAGCCAGCAGTAACAGGACAATAAGTACAGCAGCTAATTTTCGTGAATGTCGCAAACGGTAATTAAACGGATAGGTCACGGCCCATAGTCGGTTGGCACTGATCAGCACATGCATCCAGACGATACTAGCGCTTGTACTCTGGGCAAAATACAGGACGACCTGGCAGAAACCATCACCAAACATCCAACTGTGCTGTAAGCTGTTGCTGATACTGGCCAGACTACTGGTGCAAGATTTGACAAAGTCCAGCGCGGATAGTGTTAGAATGTAGCTGAAGAATGGTGTCCGAAGCTGTGGAGTTGTACAGTATATCAGGAAAAATAAGGCATTCACTAGATAACTGGATACAGCGAGACTGGCATACAGATACCCAATGAAAACAACACTTTGCTGTTTTCTAAAAGGCAGTGCAATGGACAGGTTTGTGGTTCGGTTTAACAGCGGAACGGTGATGAACTCGTCCGCTAGTACAGACAAATTGAGCATGCTGGTGAAAGTTATGAATGATCTTCAAAAAAGGCTACAGGAGACAACTGTGACATGCATTTGTCTTTTAGACAAGACTATGCGTTTTGGGAAAGAACATCGTCGGAAAGGTTTAGCGAACGCATCAGCTCGGTGGGGTACTATACAAGGCAGTTCGGAACAATGTTATTCGAATGTGCTACTACTGTACAGGTGTAAGTTAGGCCAACGGCCCACTCATCCTGTTTTCTATGAGCTAGGATGGAAAACTGGCCGCCAGCTGGTTTAAAGCACAATGATCAAGGTCATTAATTTTAGCAATAAGATATAAACCCACTCGGAATATTGGTTTTGTTAAAAGCAGAGATTTACAGCATCGTTAGGCTGGCCTCCTGCAGTGTTTCACAGATTTGCGTCACAAGTCTGCTAGTTTTTCCTTGTGTGAAAGTCTTCCAATTAGAAATACAATCATATGCTTTTATGTGCTGCAATGGAAATGCAGAATTTCAATCTGAACCTCATTCAGTTTTGTGGAGTCGGTATATTTGCACGTGCGCGCCGATACTGGGTAACAGGAGACAGTGTGTCCCAGTTAACCAGTTACATTTAGTCCCAAGGGCAACTGTAAACAAAGGCTGAATTTTGACTCACGGGCCATTTTGATTTGAAGTTGGATGTAATTTAAACAGTTGTGTAACGACCGTGAAATCAAAAACTGTTTATCCCAAGCAGTAGAATGTCCATGTATTAACTTAGTCGCTAGCCCGTATCTGCCAGACGAAGAACAGCTTTTCTGGAGGACAGGAATATAAGCTCCGAACCAACGACGCAGCCTTGCTTTTAGCAGCAGACCGCTGGGTAGCGCTTCGTTCAGCAAGATTATATGGTAAACTAAGAAATAAAAAATTAAGCAAATTTCCATAAACCTAGCTGTACATGTATAAAGACTCTTTTTACAGTGGAAATCGAAAATAATTTACTTGTCCCCGGAATTCCGGAAAAACTGCTTCCTTTCTAAACCAAGTTTTAGAAACCCATTAGAATGTTAGTAAAGTCTATACTTCTTTGCCTATAACTTTTAGATTATCAACTGCGATATCTCAATTAAAAGGTGGTTTAGTTGAGGTTGAAATGGGCCTTCCTGACATGACACATGGTGAGCATGCATCATCCATTTTTAACCGATTAGGGCGACCTGAACTGTACCGTTGTAAGGTTATACCATAGTTTTGTCCCAGGTATGCTATGATTTCTGGCATACATGTGCGCAAAACAAAGCGATTTCAGAGTTCAAGTTTTGCACACTTTAAAATGTGAGTACTCCAGGGACGAATTCGCCCCTGAGATGAAATGTCGCGGGTCCAAAGTTTTGTGCGGTTTTGTTGATTATTACGTTCAGCTTTTATATGAAGAACAAATACTTATACTTTATTCAAAATAACCGTAGATTGCATATTTGCTAGATGCATGCACTCCTGCTCAGCTGTATACAAATGTCTTGACAGCCGTGTGCGGCAAGTCCGATCACACTATACTATAATATAGTGTGAACGGACTTGCCGCACACGTAAGTCCACATAAGTGACATAAGTCCACACTTCACGACAGCAACACATCCGTGTACGTAGGCACGGTGTATTGTTCTAATGCAAAATCAAAAGAAAAGAATCTGCCAACCAACATCAGCTTCTTACAAGATAACAGTTATTATTATTATTGCCAGATTCTTTTTTTGATTTTGCATTAGAACAATACACCGTACACGGATGTGTTGCTGTCGTGAAGTGTGGACTTCGGGAAGAAAACCTCAAATTACGGGATGTGCACCGATCCATATACTGTTAACGCCCTGCGGCAAAATCTGGCGACTCGGTATGTGCTTGTCATGCCAGCAGATTTGTCTTGTTGGAGCAGGACATGTACAATCGTTTAAATTATGTTTTTGTTGTCTGAAAGCGTCTAGGAATTTTAAGCTCTGGTTATTGCACTGTTCATAAAGCAGCTGTTTCCTGTGCTTCTGGGATGAATGCGCCAAATGGACGACTTCTCACGCTCATGCAACGTTAATGTCCGTGTCAGTAATAGTCGAAAATCCCCTGTTTGCTCTAACTTTGACTGCACGACGAGCCAAGCTATTCTTCAAAACAATTCTGTGTATAAACTATCCAAAACTGTTGTATATACTGTCTATTCTATACTGCAGCTTCAAAACGCTGTACTTTTACGAGATTTCAGCGTGGTAGACTACTCGGTCAGTTATCCTGTTCCTAAACTTTGCCGCACTGAGCGCTTTTTTTATTAAATACAGTTTATTTTGGTTGGCTTCCGCGCATGTAGAACGAAACCGGGCTGCATGTCTCGGTGTGACGAAAGGATTCGTCGTTGATCACGGTCGAAAGGAAATAATATGTTACATTTCAAAATCATGTGTATGGAAAGCTTTTTTCTATTCGAAACAACGGCTTGATACCATGGTGGTCTGAGACTAGTAGATTTTGTTGCGATTCTTGCCTGTGGAAATGGGTTAATGGCCTAGTAAAACGCCACATTAAAAACGCAGATTTAAGCTGTTTTAGCTATATCCAACTTACAATAAAAATTCCCACAAATGCGGCTAGCCTGTAAATAAACTGATTTCATTACGGTGAAATAGGTCTCATAGGTTTGTCACGACTCACACAGGCTTGCTGCACTTTCGGTACACGTCTGTGCATCTTTGTGTCCAAAGTTCATAGGAACACCGTTCCCTCTGTGTTCTTGTTTTTCATTTTTTCTGTTGTAACGATGTGTTTGCTACTTCAGGGAGGTGTTCCCTCGTGTCTATGGACTATGGACAATAAACAATCGATTCACAGCGCAGTTGTTATTCAGATACGGAACAGCGGCGTCCTCTATTTTTAGACAATTAATTTTTGCGCACTAACGACGTTGGGCACGAGTCAGTGTCTTTCGAATGAATGATGCCGATATAAAATCGGGCAATCTGTTGTTAGTCCGGCATAAAAGGCGATCGTTACGTTGCTTGCCGATAATACACCGGGGAGCCGATTGGTAACGTGACAATTGTATTTATTGTCGTGGCACGCAGTGCCCATTGTGGCACAATACCCATGGTACACAGGGAGGCGAACGTTTTCCTGTAACCTCTGTTTTTACCGAAAGAATAATCCCAATGGTTCAGCTTACTCTCATTGACAGAAGGATGCCTTTGATTCTTACGGTCTATTCCAGCTTGCCTTGCCTGCAATGCCGTTAATCCAGTGGATTTCTAAGAAAACTACGGTAGAAAGGACACAATAGCAACGCTATTTAGTTCACTGCTCCAACTACATTTCCGCGAATCACCTTTAAGCTCTATCACCGTGGGCGCATGTCTGACTGACTACCTTTCTACCTTTCCAAGAATTTGTTTTGCGGACTAGTGCCGTCAGGTTTGAAAGTGGAGATGCGAGCTAGAACTGTCACTTTCGCTCCTCGCTCGACAACCCAAAACTCCAAAATTCCAAAAAGCGTAGAACGCTTTTCTGATATTCCCTCTTCACCGCGTTGCTTATTAATTAGGCAGTCTTTGATATTGGCGGACTTTTATAACTGTGCTCAGATTCATTCCTTTTTAAGAAGCCTTTATAAAGGTCACTAACTGAATTTCCTCGCCATGTTAAACTTCTCGCTGGCTGGTGAAATCGTCAACGCCACTTTGTTAAACGGTACTTCAGCCAACATATCCATTGCACAACCTGTCAGAGAACAGCAGAGCGTAGTTTTCGTCGGATATCTTTACGCCATTCTCTGCACATTTAGTTATCTAGGCAATGGCCTCTTCCTGATAACATATTGTACAACTCCACCGCTCCGAACACCATTCTTCAGCTACATTCTAACACTATCCGTGCTAGACTTTGTCAAATCTTGTACGAGCAATATTGCCAGTGCCAGCAACAGCCTACAGCACAGTTGGATGTTGGGGGATGGATTCTGCGAGTTCGCTTTGTATTGTGCCCAGAGCACCAGCGCCAGTATCGTCTGGATACATGTGCTGATCAGTGCCAACCGACTATGGGCCGTGACCTATCCCTTTAATTATCGATTGCGACATTCAGGAAAGATGGCTGCTTTACTCATCGTCTTGTTACTGCTGGCTGTGAATGCAGCGTCCATGGTAGCATTTATTGGGAAACCGAATCGTAGCACTTGGCCGGATGTGGCCAGGTTCTGTGTGTACAACTATCAACTCCAGGCAACGCTGTATTCTAGGGTTTATGGAATGCTTACTCATCAGATACCGCAGCTGCTTGTGATTATTATGTATCCTGCCGTGATGTATAAACTGACTCGGCGAAAAGTGGGAACCGGTACAGTCCGGCCTAGTCATATGTCAACAGTTCATGCTGTCAATTCGTCCATGGAAGCGGCCGTTTCTGCCAGTTACGCCGGAGCTCGTGGACAAAATGCCGAAGCGATGAACAAAAAACCGGTTACCGGCCGGAGCGGACATTACCGTATACTGACCATCCTGTTCATCAGTTCCATGGTGTTTTGGTCACCAACGCATATTATCTACATGTTCTCAGTGGCTATACCGTATATGGATGTACGCGTTCTGGCTGCACTGAACTTCTTGTTTGCGTTCGATTGCACGATGAATCCCTTTCTGTGCTTGGTCACTTCTAAAGAATTCAAGAAAACACCCATTGCTGTCAAATTGCGAATGCTTTGTAGCTAGGCTTTGTAACTCAGTTCGAATGTGCTTGTAATAGTTTTAGTCGTCTGCGGCGAATAAAAATATATTAGAACTGATTAGATTAGTTTTCATTAGATTCCGCGTAGTACGCAGTAGTTGCCCGCGCCTATACGTTCCACAAGCTGATATACTGTAAGTGGCAGAAATGTTCGCCGTTGCCGGCTATATATTATTATTTATTTATTTATTTATTCTTCAAAAGCAGACAACCCGTTTCCGGGACTTTGGTCTGTTTGTTACACACGAGAGAAGTTTGACCGCAACTGGATCATGCGTTAGGTTAACACTACTGTAAGCAACGAAGAGCAGTTTTAAAGGCAGCAATGGTTGAGCTGTTCAAAACACAACTTCACACTTTTTGTAAATCCGTTCACAAATTTCTCAAGCGCACTGCGTATCGTCGTATCGTATTGCGTATCTTGTACAGCCAAACTGTTTCGGCACGTTTCCACCGCTGAGCTATCGGGATGATGCCCAGCTGCATAAAGTGATGCTCGGTTAAAGGCGCTCTGTAGGGTAAATCTAACACCGCCCGTATGGCCTTGCGCTGAAGACATTCTAGCCGTCCGCGTAATCTATAGCATGCCGTTGACCAAGCCGCAGCACAGTAATCAAGGTGCTTCTCAATGAACGCATGGTATGAATTCTCCCGTCCTCTGGTGTCCAGTCCATCCTTCACGCGATTTAACATAGCTGTTCTAAAGTTTCCGTTTCGTTCCACTCTCTGGTACTGTTCATTCCACTTCAAATGTTCGTCAATCTCTACGCCGAGGTAATCTACAGTGCGCGCTTGTTCTAGTGGATTACCATTCAGTCCGACTTGATGGACGTTCTTATCTCTGCATCGTTCGGATCGTATAAACATTATATTGCCATTTCTTTTCATTAATGGCCAACAAATTGTCACGAAACCAGTTCCCAACATCGGTCAGTGCGCTGTTCAACGCATTTGCGGCCAGTTGTTTGTTTGAAGCAGTCGTATAAACGATGGTATCATCTGCGAAGGCCTCCATTTCGTAATCGCTGTGTTCCATTGTCAGAAGATCATCAATGAAGATCGTAAACAGTATTGAATACAGGATGGTGCCTTGTGGCACGCCGGATGTTACTAGCAGCCAGTCAGACACGCTTGTTTGAGTTCGGACACGCTGATCTCTGTTGATCGACCGAAGCGAAGCGAAGGTCCTCTATATTCAATGAAAATGGACATTTTGTTTGTCCCGTCGGTCACGGTACTATTTATTAATATAATAAAGAAAGAAAGAAAGAAATAATATAAACACAAAAATAGACGGCGCGTCCTCTATATTTTACAAAACTGGATATTTTGTCCGTCCTGTCGGTCACGGTACCGGAAATGATGCGCAACAAAAACAGTTCCTTATAAGTTTACTGGAAGTTGTTGAATGTCCAGTATATAGCGATATGTAACAATATTAGGCGTTGTGATGTGACCTAGGTTGCCTCTATATTCTACAAAACTGGATATTTGGCCTGTCCTGTCGGTCACGGTACCGGAAGTATTGCGTAACAAAACCAGTTCCTTATAAGTTTACTGGAAGTTGTTTAATATATAGTATATAGTGATATGTAACAATATTAGGCGTTGTGATGTAACCTAGTTTACCTCTATATTCTACAAAACCGGATATTTTGCCTGTCCTGTCGGTCGCGGTACCGGAAGTATTGCGCAACAAAAAGTAGACAACTGGGCTAGCTGTTGAGCCAACCTTGCCTTTCGCGGCCCTCCAATCGATCAAAGCAAAGAGGCAACCGCACAGAGAAAGACATAGCTGGCTAGAATAAGCCTAACTTTTTCGAGCCTTTTACTGTTATTCGGTGTATGATAAAGGTCAACAGTACTTTTGTTCTTGGAAGGGATATACACTGAAGCAATATACACTATATATACACACTGGGTATACACTGCTGCCAGCTAACATACACACACTCCTGACCAGCGTCCACAAACCACATTTGTTAAGTGTCCGCCAAAGATTAGTCTATTAACTTTTTGCTCGCTTCGGTCCACCAGTGCCCGCAAACAGCGGGTGCACTTATCTAGTTAGGTATGAATGGAACCACGACAGCACCACTTCCGAAAGTCCGATATTTTTCAGTTTCTTCAGTAGAAGAACGTGCGAAACGCTGTCGAATGCTTTCTTGAGATCCAGAAATGCTACAGACACTTACATCTGGAGTCTGGACGCCGATTGGTAACGTGACATTTGTTGTGCCGCGCAGTGCACATTGTGATCAACACGCATGGTACTCTGAAAGGCGGATATTTTCCTGTAACCTCTATTTTTACCGACAGGGATACTCTCAACGCTGCAGCTTATTCTCATTGACAGAAGGATTCCTTTGATCCTTACAGTTTGTACCTGCTTGCCGTTAATGACGTTAATTAAGCCGGTTCCAAGGAAAATTAGGAAGCACGCAATAACACCAGCAGGTCTAAGTAGTATCTACTTCACAGCTCCAACAACACTTTCGCGAATCACCTTTAGGCTCGATTTCCATGGACGCATGTCTGTCTGGACCTCTCCTATAATTTCTTGTGCCGACAGATACCGTTCCATTTAAAAAGGAAGGTGCTTGTTAGAACTATCACTTGCGATCCCATACCCAAAACTCTTTCCTAAAAGCGTATTCCGCTTGTCTTGGATTTGATATTCAGTTTTGACATCGCAGTTATCAATTAGACAGTCTGCACTGCAGAGTGACTTATGTACGTGCTCTGATCTTTTTTGCAAGTCGTTTTCGATTTCCGCAGCATGCTCAATTTTTCTTCACTGGCTGATGAATTTCTCCACATCACCTTCGGCAACGTTACGTCAGCAAACATATCCGTTGCGCTACCTGTTAGAGAAAAGCAAAGCGTCGTTCTCGTTGGGTACTTATATGCCGTTCTCTGTACATGCAGTTATCTGAGCAATGTCCTTTTCATTATAACATATTGCACAACTCCACTCCGAACACCATTCTTCAGCTACATTTTAGCACTATCCGCGCTAGACTTTGTCAAATCATGCACCAGCAACATTGCTAGTGCCAGCAACAGCTTACAGCACAGTTGGATGTTTGGGGATGCTTTCTGCGAGTTCGCTCTGTACTGCGCCCAGAGTACAAGCGCTAGCATCGTTTGGTTGCATGTACTGATCAGTGCAAACCGACTATGGGCCGTGACCTATCCCTTTAATTACCGATTACGACATTCGCGAAAGTTGGCTGCTTTACTGATTGTCCTGGTACTCATTGCAGTGAACGCATTATCCATGGTAGCATTCATCGGGAAACAAAATCGTAACACTTGGCAGGATGTGGCCAGGTTATGTGTATACAACTTTCAGAACCAGTCAACGTTGTATTCCAGGGTTTATGGACTACTCACTCATCAAATACCCCAGGTGTTTGTAATTATTATGTATCCTGCCGTGATGTACAAACTGAAGATTCGGAAAAAAGTGGGGACCATTACCGGTAGAGTACAGCCTAGTCATATGTCAAACGTTCATGCTATCTCTTCGTCCATGGAAGCGGCTGTTTCTGCCAGTTACTCCGGCCGTGGGCAAAATGCCGAAGCGATGAACAGAAAACCGGTTACTGGCCGGAGCGGACATTACCGTACACTGACGATCCTTTTCGTTAGTTCCATGGTGTTTTGGTCCCCTACTCATATTATCTACATGTTCTCAATTACTGTACCATATGTGGATGTACGCGTTCTGGCTGCACTCAACTTCCTGTTTGCATTCGACTGCACGATGAATCCCTTTCTGTGCTTGGTCACTTCTAAAGAGTTCAAGAAAACACCCATTGCTGTCAAGTTTCGAATGCTGTGTAGTTAGATTACCCAGTTCAAACCGAATGTCCTATGTTATACAGCCAATCGTCGATGCTGCAGATATAAGTACTGCGAACCGCTTTTTGATTAAATTCTGCGCGATACTCAACAGTCACCCGCTCCAGTACATTCCATAAGGCGGAATGCTCATTTTGCCAGATAGCTAAGAAATTGTGCATGTACTCATCCACCGTAAAGATGTTCACTATAAAATCTTCAACGAAACTCAGTATTTCTATACCAGCTTATGGAATGTGCTTTGCGCTGAGTGACCTTTCGAAGTCTTGTCGGCTAACGTGGTCTACACAGTTCGGATAGATCGCTGCATGAGCGCTGCTTGGACGCAACGAGAGCATTCGTGCCCCACAAAGTGCACTCGCTCGTAGCGGGCACTTGGTGACCGAAGCGAAAAACGACTACGCGCACGATTTCGTCAGTATATCTGTAGCATGAGTTAACACGTAGTATGACACATGTACGTACACTTAAGAAATTCTACGGAGATTTTGTTTCTTTTTCGGACTTATCGTGATTTCAGAACACGAACAGTTATTAAGGCTGGACCTTTGCGTTTCCATAGAATTGCATGACGTAGTCAACGCTGGCTGGTTCGTTAGCAGACTGTACTGGAACTAACAATCGATGCGGTAAGATTCAAACCAACAGCAGGAAGTGATGACATCATGACATCTCGTGAAACTCAAGTATACCACTTGCCCCACTCCAAAATAACACTGATCTTGTTCCCGATAGGGGATGTCGTGCTGAACTTGTCGGTAATCATTGCGCCTATTCGGTGAACCTACCGTCCTTTCAGTAAAACCTCTTCTCACAGGGTTGGTCCCCGCTCGGCGCCATGGCGCGTAATTGATCCTTTGTGCAGCCTTACGTATGCCTTGTGGGTTATCATTGACTGAGTGGTTCTTCCATTATGTACGGCCACATTCCTTTAATTTTTGCTGAAAACGTATTTATACCTTAACTAAACTAAACTCCTGCGCATTCACAGGAACCTCATAAATTATGCAGTACCGCCGCTGACGTATGTTAATTTGTCGGTACCGAAACTGCAGTTCCATCACTAAGTAAAAAAACCATCTGCAAGCGAACCACGGAGCCAGAGGTTACAGAAAATGAGACGTTTGTTACTTTCTCAGATATCTCTAATGCGGCAATGCAGGACAATACTGTTGACATGGGTTACATGTACATGGTTCTCGCAGTATTCAGCTACGTTTACAATGCTTGTTTCATTCTCATTTACTGTCAATCTCACCAGCTCCAGACACCGTTTTCGGTTACATTCTGTCCTTATCACGGCTGGATTTGCTGAAGTCCTGTACAAGCAGTGTGGCAAACATTAGCAATTCGTTGCAGTTCAACTGGGTTTTTGGAGACCTTCTGTGCCAGTTTGTGCTGTTCTGATGACAAAGTACGAGTGTTAGTATCGTCTGGATGCACGTCCTGATCAGCATGAACCGGCTGTGGCCCATGACCTTTCCATTTTGATGCCGATCTCGACATACACATAAGCTGACAAGTGAGTGTCGTTTCGGTACCCCTTTTGCTGCTCTGTGTTAATGCCCTATATATGGTAGTGTTTAATGGAAAAGACGACCGCAATGGCCTCAATTTAACAATTTCTGCATTTACAACTTCCATACCCAATCGTCGCTGTATTACAGAATTTACTGGTTTGTGACCCACGAAATGCCGCAGTTACTAGTAATGATTCTGTACTCTGTCGTATTTTGTAGGTTGAAGTTTGTCGAGCGTAGAAAAGCCCCAATTAGTAGTCCTGGGTTAAATTTAGTGCGAGTGGACCGAAAGACCAACACCAAAGTCTTCTCATCAGCAGAAGCGTCTTTAGAACAGTAACGTTTGGCAGTCGATAGAACACCGGTTATGTGCCAAGGGAAAGGTCACTTTTTTATGCTAACCATCTTATTTGTTGATTCAGTTTTATTCCGGACCCCGGCGCACGTTGCGTATAGTATGGCATATGTCGCGCCCAACATCGACGTCCGTGCCATGACCCTCGTAAATTTCAGTTTTGCTTTGGATTGCAAAATGAATCCACTGTTAGGCCTGCTGACTTTCAGACAATGGAGAAAGATAGAAATTTTACACAATCGTGTGCCAGTTTAACTGTTCAGTTCATAGACAGCCTTTTTGAACTGGACATTTAGTGCATTTTTGTTTTAACTTGACTTTGTAACTACAAATGTAGTGATGTTTTCACCCGAATATAAAGCATAACTTAATTGGATGGTTTAGTTTGGTGAAAAGATACTTCCTTAATCATAGTTTCATAGTAAACAAAGCACTTTATAAAACGACATAAACGCGCCAGTACAAGAGGGTGACGATGACCACGCAGCGGAATTATCTGTATAAAGTGGTGATATTCAGTTGCACATCACACCGTACGAGAAAAAAAGGACTGTGGTATCAAATACCTCCGATATGCGGACGGAAACCATGCCGATGCACCCAAGTGACCCAATGAAGCTTGTTAAAATAATATATTAAGTGGCCCAATGAAGCTTGTTAAAATAATGTGTTAAATGACATCCAAGTACAATCTTCGGATACAGGCAGGTGAAGCTGCACACTAGCTGTGCTGTGGTACTCTAGATAATCGGCCGTTTTTGGGAGCGAAATAGACGCAACGGACCACTTATTCTTCTCCTCGTCGTACACTTCCATTGTGTGCATCGCCGCGCCTGTCGACATTGCTCCATTTGCTAGCTTTGCCGTGCCACCATAAACGTACATCCATCTGTTCAGTACGAATGCGGAATGGTCCATTCTGTGGAGCAGAAGATTTCCCACCATTTTCCATGTTCCCGCTTTCGTGTAACGATAACATGAATTCAGCACCTGGAAACTGGCGCGCGCCATAGTAGTGCCTCCCAGTACATACAGGTTTCCGTGCAGCATAACCATGGCGAAACCAGATCGGTCGTCTGGGAAATTTGGAAGATCTCTCCAGTTGTTTGTTTTGGTATCAAACGAGGCCATCCATAAAGTCGTCGAATGTCTTTCTGGTCCCAAATAGATTATCTTGCTGCCATTTCGCACTGCTCGCATAGCTTTTGCACAGTGGTTCCTGTACAAAACAAAGACATTATCTAATGAAGCCGGTCCATGCTGTTATTCACTGGGTTGGCCTGGCTCACAAAACAAACTGTTTACCACGAAATGGTAAACAGACTAGATAACGTACCTTTCTGCTGGAAGGACTGATAATACGTTACCGGTTGACTTGGTAACCAAATCTGCTGACTTGATTGCCAAATGGGGGCCAATGGTTCCATCGCTATTGCAAAGCGGTGCAAAATAGTACAGCACCTTACCCATTCGCACCGGACAGTAGAAAGCTTCTGACTTCTTCTCCTGACCGTTCAGACTAATACGGTTCCAAATCCCATCTGGCGTATTCCATGTGCACTGAACGGTAGCGGTGTGCAACTCTGGCTGAACTTCGTTACCGCTTACGGTCTGACATATCAGCTCATTTCTCGAAGTTGCGAATGCGTTGGAAAACAGCTCATTTTCTTCGGTGGGCAGGGGAATGCTATATACTTTCAAACTCAGAGGATCGAGCCACTGCGCCGATGCCTGTGCAAGTAATTCTGTCCCAGGACGACGATGAAACAACATGACCATTTCTCTTGGCGTACAGTCCTTTAGCTGTCTCAAATCTTTTACCAACTGCTTGGCAGTAATTCTGTCATTTTCGTCTACCTGTAGGCAAGCGCGTATGCATTTAGCCAGGTCCGGCGGAGTGGCCTCCGCAACTAACGGCACATAACCATCGTTAACTAGCATAGCAAATGAGTAATGCGCCAGATTTGTTGCGTCTTGAGTGTCCGCCCCATTCTGTAACCACTGAACATCGTTGTCGATAACATGGTTAGCCAGCTCCAGTATAATACATCCCATGCTCCAGATATCGATGTTTCTCCCTGGGCAGTAGTATCCGGGTCGATACGCGATAAACTTGCGGATCATTTCTGGAGACATGTAACGTAATGTTCCGCGAAGGTGCGAAATGTCGTTGCTGTTGGTCATGGTTTGCTCTAATACCACAAGATCATCCAGGTCGCCGATCAGCAGTCTGTGTTGGCCGTTGTGCCGCTTCTTGACAAATACATTTCTCGGCTTAAGATCTCCGTGAACGATACCTTTCTCGTGGAGAAAATCTAAACCTCTTGCGATATGACTCGCATACCGTACAGCCATTTTCGGGCAGAGCAGTAGTCCATCTTGTCGTACAACTTTTAGTACGGAAGCTAGATCTCCTCCTGCGCAACATTTGTTAAATTTCGCATACTTATTACAGAAAGCTATAACAAGAAAATTAGGCCTTACCATCGCAGTAGTCCATAATCAGGTGCAGCTTCGTTTCCGTTTCCATCGTCTTTACAGTGAATTCATGGAGTTTCACAAGGTGATTATGCTTAAGCTGCAGCACTGTTTTCAGTCTCTCCTGACATCTTTCCAATATTTCAGCGGAATCAAAGGGCACCACTTTGACTGCAACAGTTCTATTGTGTAACCAAGACCGACGCTTGATTTTTCCTATATAAACTACGCCACAAGCGCCATGTGCAAGTACTGGGCCCAGTGTGATATCGTCTTGGTCTTCGTTGTCCATTGTTTCGCTTTGGACATCCGTGGAATTTGTATGGTTCGTACTCATCCTGAACGCGAAACTAATTGTGACTTGGCAAAGGAATATTGCAGTAAAATGCCTGCAGGTGTAAAAGACTAGCACTCGGTACTGTGCAGACTTCTGCCACGACTCGAACATCTGTGTCTAGAAGCAGACTGTTGGTTGCTACCGCATAATCAGAAAGTTGGTGAACTCACGGCAGGGTTTGGCCGATAAGAAATACGAATTTTCATGGTCTTCATATGGAGCTATGCGATTAGAAATAACCGATAACCTAGTGAAACTCGTGTACTTTCTGCTACAGAGAAGGCGCCCTACCCATAGGTAAACAAAGAGTATAATAAGGAAACATAATAATCATTTTGCGTAACTATCTGATATTACGAGTATAACCTGAATGACTCTTTGTGTGCCAGTTGATCGCTTAAAAACAGGAGCCGCTTTTTCTTTAAATCGGTATTCTGTTGTTCTTCTTGTTTCTTGTTTTCTGGTAATTGTGGTTTCGTTCTGAGTCTAACTACAAATGAAACAGTATTCATCATTACAGTGAGTCGTTCGTACGAAAGAAAGCGAAACTGAGTTGCATGTACTGTTGTGACCAGTTATCATCGAAAACGGTCGAACACGGTTTCTGCTGTATTAAATCTAAACGACGCCAGAATAAAAAGGATTTGACCATCACACGCAATGGACATCGAAAAACGAATCAGAGTTTTAGGTTTAATTTCAGACTGTAGGTATATATATAGTCGCGCATCTTCTAGCAGGATATGCCGCATAGGGTCGGAAACCAGACTTATGCATCCATGCCAGATGGGTTATCATTGACTGAGTGGTTCTTCCATTATGTACGGCCACATTTCTTTAATTTTTGCTGAAAACGTATTCATACCTTAACTAAACTAAACTCCTGCGCATTCACAGGAACCTCATAAATTATGCAGTACCGCCGCTGACGTATGTTAATTTGTCGGTACCGAAACTGCAGTTCCATCACTAAGTAAAAAAACCATCTGCAAGCGAACCACGGAGCCAGAGGTTACAGAAAATGAGACGTTTGTTACTTTCTCAGATATCTCTAATGCGGCAATGCAGGACAATACTGTTGACATGGGTTACATGTACATGGTTCTCGCAGTATTCAGCTACGTTTACAATGCTTGTTTCATTCTCATTTACTGTCAATCTCACCAGCTCCAGACACCGTTTTCGGTTACATTCTGTCCTTATCACGGCTGGATTTGCTGAAGTCCTGTACAAGCAGTGTGGCAAACATTAGCAATTCGTTGCAGTTCAACTGGGTTTTTGGAGACCTTCTGTGCCAGTTTGTGCTGTTCTGATGACAAAGTACGAGTGTTAGTATCGTCTGGATGCACGTCCTGATCAGCATGAACCGGCTGTGGCCCATGACCTTTCCATTTTGATGCCGATCTCGACATACACATAAGCTGACAAGTGAGTGTCGTTTCGGTACCCCTTTTGCTGCTCTGTGTTAATGCCCTATATATGGTAGTGTTTAATGGAAAAGACGACCGCAATGGCCTCAATTTAACAATTTCTGCATTTACAACTTCCATACCCAATCGTCGCTGTATTACAGAATTTACTGGTTTGTGACCCACGAAATGCCGCAGTTACTAGTAATGATTCTGTACTCTGTCGTATTTTGTAGGTTGAAGTTTGTCGAGCGTAGAAAAGCCCCAATTAGTAGTCCTGGGTTAAATTTAGTGCGAGTGGACCGAAAGACCAACACCAAAGTCTTCTCATCAGCAGAAGCGTCTTTAGAACAGTAACGTTTGGCAGTCGATAGAACACCGGTTATGTGCCAAGGGAAAGGTCACTTTTTTATGCTAACCATCTTATTTGTTGATTCAGTTTTATTCCGGACCCCGGCGCACGTTGCGTATAGTATGGCATATGTCGCGCCCAACATCGACGTCCGTGCCATGACCCTCGTAAATTTCAGTTTTGCTTTGGATTGCAAAATGAATCCACTGTTAGGCCTGCTGACTTTCAGACAATGGAGAAAGATAGAAATTTTACACAATCGTGTGCCAGTTTAACTGTTCAGTTCATAGACAGCCTTTTTGAACTGGACATTTAGTGCATTTTTGTTTTAACTTGACTTTGTAACTACAAATGTAGTGATGTTTTCACCCGAATATAAAGCATAACTTAATTGGATGGTTTAGTTTGGTGAAAAGATACTTCCTTAATCATAGTTTCATAGTAAACAAAGCACTTTATAAAACGACATAAACGCGCCAGTACAAGAGGGTGACGATGACCACGCAGCGGAATTATCTGTATAAAGTGGTGATATTCAGTTGCACATCACACCGTACGAGAAAAAAAGGACTGTGGTATCAAATACCTCCGATATGCGGACGGAAACCATGCCGATGCACCCAAGTGACCCAATGAAGCTTGTTAAAATAATATATTAAGTGGCCCAATGAAGCTTGTTAAAATAATGTGTTAAATGACATCCAAGTACAATCTTCGGATACAGGCAGGTGAAGCTGCACACTAGCTGTGCTGTGGTACTCTAGATAATCGGCCGTTTTTGGGAGCGAAATAGACGCAACGGACCACTTATTCTTCTCCTCGTCGTACACTTCCATTGTGTGCATCGCCGCGCCTGTCGACATTGCTCCATTTGCTAGCTTTGCCGTGCCACCATAAACGTACATCCATCTGTTCAGTACGAATGCGGAATGGTCCATTCTGTGGAGCAGAAGATTTCCCACCATTTTCCATGTTCCCGCTTTCGTGTAACGATAACATGAATTCAGCACCTGGAAACTGGCGCGCGCCATAGTAGTGCCTCCCAGTACATACAGGTTTCCGTGCAGCATAACCATGGCGAAACCAGATCGGTCGTCTGGGAAATTTGGAAGATCTCTCCAGTTGTTTGTTTTGGTATCAAACGAGGCCATCCATAAAGTCGTCGAATGTCTTTCTGGTCCCAAATAGATTATCTTGCTGCCATTTCGCACTGCTCGCATAGCTTTTGCACAGTGGTTCCTGTACAAAACAAAGACATTATCTAATGAAGCCGGTCCATGCTGTTATTCACTGGGTTGGCCTGGCTCACAAAACAAACTGTTTACCACGAAATGGTAAACAGACTAGATAACGTACCTTTCTGCTGGAAGGACTGATAATACGTTACCGGTTGACTTGGTAACCAAATCTGCTGACTTGATTGCCAAATGGGGGCCAATGGTTCCATCGCTATTGCAAAGCGGTGCAAAATAGTACAGCACCTTACCCATTCGCACCGGACAGTAGAAAGCTTCTGACTTCTTCTCCTGACCGTTCAGACTAATACGGTTCCAAATCCCATCTGGCGTATTCCATGTGCACTGAACGGTAGCGGTGTGCAACTCTGGCTGAACTTCGTTACCGCTTACGGTCTGACATATCAGCTCATTTCTCGAAGTTGCGAATGCGTTGGAAAACAGCTCATTTTCTTCGGTGGGCAGGGGAATGCTATATACTTTCAAACTCAGAGGATCGAGCCACTGCGCCGATGCCTGTGCAAGTAATTCTGTCCCAGGACGACGATGAAACAACATGACCATTTCTCTTGGCGTACAGTCCTTTAGCTGTCTCAAATCTTTTACCAACTGCTTGGCAGTAATTCTGTCATTTTCGTCTACCTGTAGGCAAGCGCGTATGCATTTAGCCAGGTCCGGCGGAGTGGCCTCCGCAACTAACGGCACATAACCATCGTTAACTAGCATAGCAAATGAGTAATGCGCCAGATTTGTTGCGTCTTGAGTGTCCGCCCCATTCTGTAACCACTGAACATCGTTGTCGATAACATGGTTAGCCAGCTCCAGTATAATACATCCCATGCTCCAGATATCGATGTTTCTCCCTGGGCAGTAGTATCCGGGTCGATACGCGATAAACTTGCGGATCATTTCTGGAGACATGTAACGTAATGTTCCGCGAAGGTGCGAAATGTCGTTGCTGTTGGTCATGGTTTGCTCTAATACCACAAGATCATCCAGGTCGCCGATCAGCAGTCTGTGTTGGCCGTTGTGCCGCTTCTTGACAAATACATTTCTCGGCTTAAGATCTCCGTGAACGATACCTTTCTCGTGGAGAAAATCTAAACCTCTTGCGATATGACTCGCATACCGTACAGCCATTTTCGGGCAGAGCAGTAGTCCATCTTGTCGTACAACTTTTAGTACGGAAGCTAGATCTCCTCCTGCGCAACATTTGTTAAATTTCGCATACTTATTACAGAAAGCTATAACAAGAAAATTAGGCCTTACCATCGCAGTAGTCCATAATCAGGTGCAGCTTCGTTTCCGTTTCCATCGTCTTTACAGTGAATTCATGGAGTTTCACAAGGTGATTATGCTTAAGCTGCAGCACTGTTTTCAGTCTCTCCTGACATCTTTCCAATATTTCAGCGGAATCAAAGGGCACCACTTTGACTGCAACAGTTCTATTGTGTAACCAAGACCGACGCTTGATTTTTCCTATATAAACTACGCCACAAGCGCCATGTGCAAGTACTGGGCCCAGTGTGATATCGTCTTGGTCTTCGTTGTCCATTGTTTCGCTTTGGACATCCGTGGAATTTGTATGGTTCGTACTCATCCTGAACGCGAAACTAATTGTGACTTGGCAAAGGAATATTGCAGTAAAATGCCTGCAGGTGTAAAAGACTAGCACTCGGTACTGTGCAGACTTCTGCCACGACTCGAACATCTGTGTCTAGAAGCAGACTGTTGGTTGCTACCGCATAATCAGAAAGTTGGTGAACTCACGGCAGGGTTTGGCCGATAAGAAATACGAATTTTCATGGTCTTCATATGGAGCTATGCGATTAGAAATAACCGATAACCTAGTGAAACTCGTGTACTTTCTGCTACAGAGAAGGCGCCCTACCCATAGGTAAACAAAGAGTATAATAAGGAAACATAATAATCATTTTGCGTAACTATCTGATATTACGAGTATAACCTGAATGACTCTTTGTGTGCCAGTTGATCGCTTAAAAACAGGAGCCGCTTTTTCTTTAAATCGGTATTCTGTTGTTCTTCTTGTTTCTTGTTTTCTGGTAATTGTGGTTTCGTTCTGAGTCTAACTACAAATGAAACAGTATTCATCATTACAGTGAGTCGTTCGTACGAAAGAAAGCGAAACTGAGTTGCATGTACTGTTGTGACCAGTTATCATCGAAAACGGTCGAACACGGTTTCTGCTGTATTAAATCTAAACGACGCCAGAATAAAAAGGATTTGACCATCACACGCAATGGACATCGAAAAACGAATCAGAGTTTTAGGTTTAATTTCAGACTGTAGGTATATATATAGTCGCGCATCTTCTAGCAGGATATGCCGCATAGGGTCGGAAACTAGACTTATGCATCCATGCCAGATGTTCCCGTAAAGCGCTAGCCTGCTAAACTATCATATTTAAATGGCATCCAAAAAGAAGTCTTCGGATACTGGCAGGTGAAGCTGAACACTAGCTGTGCTGCAGTTCTCTGGATTGTAACTGGCCGTTTTGGACAGTGAAAGAGGCACAACCGACCATTTGTTCTCCTGGTGATCATACATTTCCATTCTACGCATCACAGCGTTTCTGGACATTGCTTCACTTGTAGCAGATGTGCCACCATACACGTTGATCCGTTTATTTAGTACGAATGCGGCATGGTCCATTCTGTGCAGCAGCAGATTTGCCACCTCCGTCCATGTTCCCGTTATCATCGAGTATCGGTAGCATGAATTCAGCAGCGAAGGGCTGGTTTTCGACAGGGTAGCGCCTCCCAGTACATACAGGTTTCCGTGCAGCATCACCATGGCGAAACCAGATCGGGCGCCCGGGAAATTTGGTAGATCTTCCCAGATGTGTGTGCTAGTGTCGAATGAGGACATCCATAACTTTGTCGAATGTATGTCTGTTCCCAAGTAGATTATCTTGCTGCCGTTGCGCACAGCCCTCAAAGCTTGTGCACAACAGTTCCTAAAGAACACAAATAGAGTTCTTATGCCTGCTAGTGAGCTGATCAATACCACAGAAAATACCTGGCTGCTGGAAGAACGTATAGGTATGAGGTTGATTCGAAAGTTGGGTCTGTTGACTTAAGGACCAACGCGGAGCCAATGGTTCCATTACAGTTGTAGAACGGTGCAAAATAATATAACTTTTTGCCTACTCGAACCGGACAGTACATAAGTTGCGACTCGCTCCCATTCACAGGAATACGGTTCCAAGTCCCACCGGCCGAACTCCACGTGCAATGGACCGTAGCGGTTGGGGACTCCCTCTGTATTTCGTTAGCGTTTACTGTCTGACATGTTAGCTCACTCCCTGAAGCAGCAAATGCATTGGAAAACAGCTCGTTCACTTCCATAGGCAGGGGAACGCTATGCACTTTAAAACTCCGCGGATCGAGCCATTCCGCAGAAGCCTCCGCAAACTGTTCTCTCCCAGGACGACGGTGGAAGAACATGACAATTTCCCTTGGCATCCTTTCCTTTAGGCGGCGCAATTTCTTTGCCAGCTTTCTGGCAGAAATCCTGTTGTTTTTGTCTGCTTGTAGGCAACGGCGAATACATTCAGCTAGACCCGACGGAATCGACTCGGAAGGAACCGGGACATAACCACTGGCAATTCGCTCAAGAAACTCGTTATCCTTGAAATCAGTGGTGACTTGGCTGTCGTCGCCTTTCTGTAACCACTGTACATCGTTGTCGATAACATGGTCCGCAAGTTCCAGCATAAGGCACCCCAAGCTCCAGATATCAGTGCTCCGCCCCGGATAATCTGCGGTTCGACCGTCGAGAAATTTGATGATCATCTCCGGAGACATGTATCGGTCAGTTCCCAGAGTGCGCGTAACATCGTCCATTGGAGTGACAGGTTCCCTTAATTCCATAAGATCGCTAACATCAGCACTGCCAATCAAGAGCTTGGTTTTGCCATTGCTCAGGTTCTGGACAAATATGTTTTTCGGTTTGATATCTCCGTGAACGATATGTTTATTGTGAAGATACTCTAAACCTTTC
>JAQGAU010000626.1:0-25534 GCA_034698045.1 Paramacrobiotus richtersi | reverse complement strand
ACGTAAGGACTTTCTGATCTGCACCGCCAAGCAATTATATTGATTTGGCTTAGTTATTGGAATTTGTCGGTTTCAAGTGGGTCGTGGGGGATGGTTGCCGTGAAAAGTTAATTAGTCCATCAGGGATATGGTAATCGAAGCACGTTTGTTTGGGTAGTGATTAGTGGTTACGCCCTCCGTTACTGCATTATCTAATTGTTATACTAATTTCCTTGTAAACAGTTGTTAAAGTCGATTAACTCTTCTGCCACGCCTCCATACAACCTACACGTATCGATCATAACTGTGTACAGCTCACGTTTAAATCTTATTGTTAGGATTCCAGAGGTAAGCGTCTATTTCAGCACAGTACAAGAAAACTGTCGGTTATTGTGGCATAACGGACAACGGTCAAGCCTACACGTATAGTGATCGATACATGGCGCTACTTTTATAATCGTCAGAACTGTTGTTATGACAGATTATGTCGTGGTGTGTTTTAGTTTAATTACTCCTCAAGCGCATTTGAAAACGAGACTCTGTCTTCTATCCCGCGAAGACTGAAACTACTTAACCCGGGCACGCAGCATACCATGAAGAGCAGTTTAATTTAGGGATCATTAGCAATTTCAGCAAAGGAATTTTCAGTTATTAGAACTGTGAATGGGTCGATCAGTGTGTGTACATGACTAAATCTGATAAAAAAACAATTTGAGATATCTTGTTAACAAAGCAAAATGCACAATATGACTTGCAATTGCTCCAATTCTTGGCTTTTTCAGCATTGACCATCATCCCGTACTCCAAGTTTCTTCCCTTCCACAGCAGCGGCTTCCTGGTCTCCTGCTTGGAGATCATATGCGGCCTTACAGCAGTACTATCAATAACGCGCCACAGCTCTCCAGAAGATACGAAGAAAATCCTTCCCTGGCATCTACAAGGTGCCGTGACCGCTCTGGTCTTCTTTGCCTTCCTGACCAGCGCCCTCTTCTTTTCCTCCACCCTATCCCTGCCGGATGTGATGGTCACTCTGATGAGCAAGGATCCTAGATCCGAAGAAGAGGATGGACCTTTTCTGAGAAAGATTTACCTGGTGCTTTATGTTTTATTTTATGTATCCGTTGGCCTGATAAGCGCTAGCATGGTGGTAGCGTGGTATCTGCTGGATAATGTCGGAGATTTGTATAGATTACCCAAGTCCGGGTCGGATAGCGGACGAATGGCCAGAGTTGGGAGACAGCTGGGTGGCATGCACAGATCGACGGGAGGGTCAACGGGCGGGGAACGGGTCAAATCCCGCGGAGCTTTGTTTATGAACCTGCACTAAATTTGCTATTTGTTTAATTGTACAAAGAGCACGATATTGTTGAATTCGCAGTACACTTTGGATGATTTTGTAAATAAAACTTCAGAACGCGTTAGTCCGTGTTTAAGTATTGTGCAAACCGATGCACTTTACTATTCGTTGTTCGAAACCTACAAGGATCGACTAATTTCTAACATTTCGCAAAACGTTCGGGAACTAATATATTGCCATGCAGCAAACCGTCGCCTGAGCACTGTGAAACAGCTTTTTCGAATATCTGATCGCACGTACGTAATTGCACAAAGAAAGATATATCTTCATACACCTCTCGAATATTCATACCAGTCATGCTGCGCGGTTTAAGGAGTTGGGCTATTCCTACAATTACGCTCGCTCGGACTGCACTGCAAGTTCGAAAAATGAACTGGAAGATCGATAGCCGCCGCTTTGGTACCACGTAAAGCCATCTGTTAGAGGTGACCAATTCATTCTCGTAATGTCAATTTCAAGTTGCCTTTGGACCGCAAAATACTTCCTATACCAAGCTGTGACTTCCTGTGTCCAACCGGATTTCATCTACAGAGTACGCGGTCTGTCATAAGCAAACCTTTTCTTGCTCACGTCAATATTGAATAAGGCAGTTTATAAGACAAAGGAATTTCTTCCCTGGTACATCAACAGTTTCCTTACCGCTGCATTTCCATTGTACAGACCTTCATTATTATGATGCTGGGAATCATTAACTTCGTACACCGGTATATTTATTGATAAATCATGATATTCGATAATTATTGACAATAACTACGTCGAGTTAGTACTTCAAGAACATTCGTGTAAACTACGCACAGGTGTTAAACGGGGATCACTCGCTTTTAGCGGACACAATACCACTGGTCACTGGGTGACACAATACCACTGGTCACTGGGTGACCGAAGCGAAACAGATTAGTGGCGTATCGTGATTAGCACGCAGTAACGCAGTTAAGGCTTTGATAGTTACGGCCGACGACTGCGCAAAAACGGTAACGGTCAAACAGACACCAAGAAATAATGTTTCGCTGATTAAGGATGACCTTCGCTTCCTAACGTTCTACATCTAAATGACTGGCGCCATTACGACTAGCATGCGTTCAACGGATCTTCACAGAACCGTTTTACGACGCTCGGTCTCTGAACAGCAGTATTACTGCAAGTTCCGCGAGGATGGGGGAAATTCTGTTTGTTTTCAGGCTTATATATCACTCAACGAATATCTGGTGCGAAACGATTCTACACAGTATATATGGAAGGTTGTGCAATCGGTGCTCTTGACCAGCATTTAACACGTCCGAACTTGTTTGTATACAAAACAGTCTAAAGTCCATTAAAGTTAATCAAATGCTCAGACTTCAGTTAATGCTGTCTCCCGGCTTTTTGTGGGCCAGACTATATGACTATACCTTGTTGTTAGAAAGATGGACCTTGGAAAGCTGCAACGCTGTAACGAATTTGCTAATTACAGAAACCGTCTATTGTGACTCATAAACGGACAACATTAAACGTTCTGCGCGTTGCTTATACTATGTTTCCGTCATTTTGCCCTGATGCCTTTCGTAATCATGTGCAAATAGTCAGAAAGGGACCGACAAGGTGTGGTTTAAGAACGACGTCATGGAGCGTTTTTCAAAGCGGACTACGCAACGCGCAATACCCTCGGCAAGTTACAGTAACTTCGACCAGCTGGTATGACGGAACCATATTGTTTTCGTACAGTATATCAGCCACTGGAACGATAACACCCATCCGGACAGATATAAAAGAGTACGGTACACATCGGAAGGATGGTTTTGGCGTGAATCACGAGAATAACTATAATTCATGCGCGCGCATTGCAGCGTTTACAAGCAACATGCTCATACAGTAGTACAATAAATCCACGATGGAACTTCCATTGACAACGATCTCTGACCACTCGTGTGATCCCGTTGTACAGCTTACATACCTGGAGCACCATATGAACGATTTTGTACTGCACACAAAATCTATATGCGAAATAGGTGAATGAAATATGGCAGCAAAGAATCTGGTTTGTATCTGTAATTTGTATGGCATCGCACATCAGTAAACTGTTCAAAGGTTCGCGAATTATGGTTGTAGAATTTTGTGTACAGCGGTTGATCTGCTGCCTTGCTTTAATCAGCATCAGATTAAGTTATTAATCGTTAACATACTGATTAGTGGTTACCGCCATCATATCGATAATCTTATTAAACATGGCAACAAGCGAGGAAATCGAAATGGGTGAACATCCTGGGTACCACGTCTATGCGAGGCCCGAAGATTGCCCGAATCAGGTAACGTAAAAACGAAGCTGCACGTTGTTAAAAAAGTAACCATAGAATCGGCAACAGCCAATAATATCGATACAGATCGCTTCCCATGAACTCCTGGCGGATTTGACTGTTGAAATTTCAGTATTTGTCACATACTGTATACAGCCTTTTAACGAAGATTGTGCTAAAAATGAGCTGAAATATTTTTTTTGATGCGCGTAATATTGTCATTTCCTTTTTCCTGCTGGACAATATATAAGAATGTAATATCGTGTCAATCCCCGCAAATCGTAGCTTAATTAAGCAATTTGACAATGTCTTGACCGACAGGGTGAAGTTTGATACGGACGGTTGTTTCCAACAGGTACAGCAAAAGGGTAGCCTGTTTTCCCCAAACTCACCAGTTCCTCCGCCCCTACCACCGCGGAATCCAAAACCCCATTCCATAGCCTTATTACGAGCAAGTAGTCCGCCCATTGAACCACTTGTCTCTAGCCGATCTAGGATCAGCTGGCGCAACGCGGGCTTAATGGCACTGGCAACATTTATTCTGGTAAAGTTTTAAATCAAGAAATTTGACGATCTTTCATACAACATTTCGTTCTTACAGGGTGCCGTCACTGTTCTGCTCAGTTGGTTCTTTATTTACCACATCATTCTTCGTGGCGGGACCGCACATACAGATTGCCATACACCGCATACGCGTAAGTAAAGACTGTATAGCCGGTATAAGAGTCTATTGCGCGGCTATTCTTTTGTGGTGACCAGCTCCTCGGATTTAGATTCTGCAGCCGGCCCATTTGAGTAATACCGTCTTCATCGGCATCGACCCAACCGGAAAAGTTTAGTTCGCAACGGGTTACGATCAATTCCCCTGAGAATTGATCCGAATCAGCTAGGATGTCCGCTCTCGCTTTGGTCGATTGTGCTTTCTAGACCGGTAAATAACAGTTTTATCTCAAAACTCTGTTACCGGGTATTTCTTCTGCTACCGGGCTGGTGCGTTAAGTCCACAAAAAATTTCACAATTGCTCTATCTCCTATTGTCCTATATACAGTGCGTATTTCCTTCGCTTCGGTCATTCAGTGTCAATCAGCGATTGCACTTTCCTAGTTACTAATTAGAATCACTTCTGTCGCTACAATAAAGAGCAGCGCAGATATAACATGAAATAAATCAGATAAAAAATATCATCCCAGTTTGCACATGACGGCACAGTGCCCAAGATAAACTGTACATTTATTTGTGTAGCTGTATTTCCAAGCTGGAACACTGAAACATAAAAGATGTTGAGCGACTTACTGCAGTCTTGAGTTACAACTTCTTGCCGATCTCTATAAGAAAGGTCACCGCCGCATTGCATCAAGTACCAAACGTTTCGCACGCAATGGAACAAAATAAAAACGGCCAACAACTTAGCGCTACTTACGCATCTTACCGTGTAGCACGTTGGTGCATTAGACATCAAAATTATAGAGTTGTCTGAAGGTGGCGCGATTAGGACGATGATCAAAATGACCAAATCTGTCAAACAGCTTTACCAAAATCTTTTGAAGCCAAGCGAGTTAAAAATAATCTGTTTGTAACATCATTCGCAAGAGTCCTATTTGTAGAACTTTCTTTATGTAACGTGAAAATGGCTGCTTCGTTTCGCCCTGTCTCTCGAGCGATGCCATGTACCCGAGTGATCAGCGCTTACGGGAGAGCCTTTCGGAGTCATCTGGCACCGGGAAACATATATCTGCAGTACAGACATAACAAAGCAGCAACGGTTCTTCTTCTTAGGGATAGACACACTGCAACATTAACACTTGATCAGACTACAGCTTTCTGTTAGAAATATGTACTTGGGGAAAGTTGCAACGATACAACGCGCTTACTGATTACGAAAACAATGGAAATGCGGAAGCCAGTTTGTCGTGATTTGGGTACGTCTAAATAATTGTCATCTGCATCACAAGTGATAAATATAATAAAAATCATTATGGCACGCATAGTTAAAACGTTCTGGGTGTGATGTTTATCATGTTACCTTTGTGATGAGGAGCGTGTAAAGATGCAGGTCGAAATGAACAAAATTAATAATTAACGCATTGTGCATGTCTATGGACGAGGTCATCGTTAATTTCCCAAAGCGAAAACCCCCCAACGCGCCATACTCCTTTAGTTACCGTAACACTGGCAAGCCGGTATGGCGATACCGGAATTGTTGTCGTGTGTCAACCACTGGAACGATAACGCTCGCGTTCGGATAGATGGTTTTGACGTGAATCACGAGAATATCAAGCGATCGCAACAGCAGCTTTTGCAAGCAGAAGTACTCGTTCAGTAATTCCCAGATGGAACTGCTTCCATCGACAACGATCTCTGACCACTCGTTTGGTGCCTTTTCAAAGTTTACATACCTTGTGCACGGTGCACCATATGAACAACAAGGCAGTTCAGCACAACAAGTAGTGTGTATGAAAAATATGTGAATGAAATATGACAGCAAAGGATTTGGCTGTAAGGACTGAAGGCCATACGTACAGCTGTACAGTAATCATACACAATCCAGTAAACGATTCAACTTTCTCGAATTAGTAAGTTTACAAATGGACGTGCTGATAACTTGTGTTTAACTCCAGGATTGATCTCGTACGCAGTTTACTCTAAGATTGTTTACCTTATTACTCATGAGTCATGGCCACACGAAATGAAGACATCGGAATGGGCGTATTCGAAAATGCTGGATACGACTGGTACACCGAGCCTCAGAATCCGGTATTGTAAAAACCACGACATTCTTGTTAAAAACGTTCAGAAGTGGCAAGCCGATAGTTTTGGCTCTTGTACTGTTAACGGGCTAACTTCTGAAATACTTGAAATATTTTGAAACAGTAACGGTTTAACAAATCTACAACCTTTTGGCCGACAAGTTCTGCGCAAAACGAAAAAATAAATTCTTTTTAATGGGCGCAGCACTGTTATTTGCCTGGTTGTTGGCAAAATATGCAGAAATGAAATATCGTGTTGATCTTTGTGAACAGCAGTAAATCAGTTATGGCAGTAAGACAGTGACTTGACCAATCGCTTGAGGCTCTGTCGATTTGTTACCCACATGTAGTATGGACCTTTGCCACACTAACTCACACAATAGATGCGCAAACGTGCACGTGCACACTCATTCGGATCTTGCCCATAGGTACTGGAAGAGGATAACTACTGCATTCCAAACCCACCCCTTCCTCCTGCACTGCCACCACAAAACCTTCCTCCCCCACTGCCACCACGAAACAAGCAACCCCACTCAGAACTGCAGGCGACTGATCCGCCCTTTGCACCGATTAGAACATCTGGCATCAGCGTCGCAGCGCAGTTGTAATGGCACTGGCCACGTTTATTCTGGTAAGGAAGTATTTGATTACAAGTTCGACGACCTTTCATACAACGTTTCGTTCTTATAGGGCGGACTCATTGCTCTGCTCATTTATTCCTTTATTTATCCCACCATATTTCGTGACGGGACCGCACATGCAGATAATCGTACGCGTAAGTAAATACCGCTTACAGCCGGTAGAAAAGTCTTTTGTGCGACTTTTGTAGTAATCAGCTCCCGTGATGTAGATATTCCCGCCGCTCCACGTGAAGTGATACCGTTCTCATCGGAATACCCGCCTTTCCCGGACTTTAACTGCTCACCAATGAAGGAAGGCGAATGTGCTGCCATGTCCCAACTTCTGTAAGTACTAGTGCGTCTGTATTCTCCACATTTTGGCTTGGACGATTTCTTAGATAATCACAAATACTGTATAATGTGGGTTTAGATAAATAACCAATATGCGGGGTATTCTGATTTCTACGGTAGTGCAAGGGCTCGCTGTTTCAACGCTTTCGCTGCTTCCGATTAGTTTGTAGTGCGTTCTGAAACTCTGACGATGAGGATAAGGACAAGCTTTGGCAATCAATAACATTGTACTGTCAGCACTGTCGCACATTTTGGAAAGTGATTAAAATGCTAACAACAACTCTGTCGATACCGTTTAAGTGATTGGGACACTTTTGAGTCGATCTCTACTGGCTGGACTGCGCGAATGTATTGCTGGTAATTGGCTATTATATATAAGTTGCCTTATGTTAGTCCAAGTTCCCCAACAAGGGACGGCAGATTCGATGGTCAACATCAAAGCCGTATATGAAAGCACGTTACCACTAATGTGCCGTTTGTAACCCTAAATAATAACCAGTAACCCTAAACAATATTTACACCCGATTTAAATTTGTTGCGCATAACCAATCAGAATGCTTTGACAGGTTACCATTTAAAGGTTACCATTTTCAGCTAGTCTGATTACAAACAAGCTTAAGAGACTTTCTGCATCAGCAGCACCAACTCCAGTTTTAAAAAACCACTTCATCGATGCCACAAAAGTCTTGTCCAGTGATAAAAAACCTAGGAGCGCGAAATGTTCGCAGAAATCTGTGAAATAGCCAAATAGGCCGGTAGGCGCTTGTTTGATTCAGTTTAAACAAGTGCACCGGCAAACTGCACCGATTTTCAGAGCTGTCGCATTACACTTCAAGTGATGGAAATTCGCCGAAATGGCGATCTGCAAAACAAAACATGGAGAGGGACGAGTGTTACCGGTTTTAAACTGATGATGTATGACTAGTTACCACATTATATAATGACTATACTCAACGGCGTAGTGCAACAGTGCACTTCAGGCATACAAATGTCTACGTCAGTGATTTCTTCACTTGATGTACTAAACACACATGTGTATAACAGAGCCTCTTTTTGTACACTGCTGATGCAGGATTCCGTTTTCAGGGAAGGTCAGCGTTAGTTCTTGCTCGTATTGGTGGTTCGCTCTGGAGCTATAGTGCGAACTGACACCGACTACGTACTTATACAGTTACACGACGGTACTTCTCATCTACGTACCCGATAGCCCGTCTTTCTTCATAAGCTTTTCTTGAATGTAGTCATTGTAAGCCGATGACCTTTGAAATGGTACAACTTCTGTAAATGCTTTGCACACACGTTCGTCTTTAATTATTATAGAGTGAGACTATAGCCACCTCCCTACACCCCGGTTGGTTAAAGCACCCCCTTTCGCTACCCGTTTGACTAACGGCACTCCTTTTAAATAGACTACTGCCGCCCCGTTACTGCACCCACCAGAAGGTCATATTTATTCGTTTCTTTTGTATGACAGCCTCGAAATGAGTTGTGGGATATCTCCCACATACAGGCTATGTAATATGGGTTAATGAATATCGATCGCTCCCGATGTAATGGCACCGTGCCGGCATGTTCGGGAACAATCGGGAATATGAGCTGATGCAATGTAATAATTGATGGTTGCGAAAACGGCTGAATGTTCTGAAGCCGTTGTCATAGTTAGCTTCACCTATATAAGCTTGACATATCTCTGGTTGAGAGTGTGAGAGTTAGCAGTCGAGTGAGTTCTGGATTAAATAGTGAAAACGAGTGTTACGATCCTATTGTATATTATGGGCGAGCCGCCTGCAGAGGGGTGAAAGGTTGTGGCAATAGCCAGTTCTTTAATTTTATGGAAAGGGAGCAGCACTTTTTTCAAGCGCTTGCAAACATTTTGGAGGCGCTAGGTGTACGCAGCTGAAAAGTGGATAAGATCCTCATCCCAGTATTCGGTTGTTAGTTTTCGGCAGCGCAGAGGTCAGCTTATTCGTATATTCATTCTTTCGACGGTTTACGTACGGTTCGATTCTAACTCACATAGAAAATCTGTTCTTCGCTGTTGCAGGATTGCAGACTGCATCGGGTCGTCGACAATAAACCTGACGGTTGATATCGGAAACACAGAAAGTCTTCAGAAGGAGCTGCTAGTAGTGGATACGAACCGTGCAGTGATTGTCCGGATGTATGATGATATCCTAACGATGCGCGATGAATCCACCAATGTCTTCAAGGATGTTATCAACTTCACAGAAGCCTTCGTACCGATTAGACTGTCGGTGATTGCACTAACACTAATTCGGTGTTATCATCGATGCTCGAGCAGAATTCCGACACTGGGCTTTGCCAATTTGCTGTTTTTTGCCATTCAGAACTGCGATTACAGTGACGGTACCTCTTTGGTGCTGCAACGCCGGGAATTTTCTCAAAATCACCGACTTCGTGCGATTGTGATCACCACGTGCGCATTCGTTGATATAGAAGCGTATGCATTCGCCGATCTTCCGGACGTCCAGTTACTAGCAATTGCAAATGACATCCGCAACGATTTCGAAGGATTACAACTACGATCTGACCAGTTACGGCGGTACAGATGCGACCCGACGTACTCGTGGCTACAGGCAATGTTGCGTACGAATCCTGGACTGACTTCTTCCAAAGAACAAGGCGCTATATACAACGTCTGTCAAGCGGCCAGTCACAAAATACGAACGAAAGATCTTTCGGCCAGAACAGCGTGCTGAAGAATCCGGACTACTGGCGCTTTCAACCTTGTTGCTCTTTCAGTCACAAAAGTACTTCATCTGCGCGTTCTCCACATACCTGTCCTACCGTTAGGTACGATTTGATTGTTTTTCGC
The DNA here is from genome assembly GCA_034698045.1 of Paramacrobiotus richtersi. NCBI lineage: Eukaryota > Metazoa > Tardigrada > Eutardigrada > Parachela > Macrobiotidae > Paramacrobiotus > Paramacrobiotus richtersi. The sequence continues at coordinate 15,373 of JAQGAU010000626.1, read as the reverse complement.
TATTGCTAGTCTTTGCACGCTGATAAACGCATTAGAGCATCGCTGCGTTTTCTGCCGGAAGAATGCTAATATTCGAGGGCAAGAAAATGGTTGTGTGACTGCTACGCATTCCATAAGCGCAATTTAAAAGAGAACTAGTTTCCGCAGCATATTTCGCTGTTGCTCGTAATACCGAAGTTTCGCCCTGAATGAAAACACTATTCGTAGATCCAAACATCTGCAATAAAATTCGGTGACCTTCGTCGGTTTTAATGCAATCGTACGTACTGATTTCGGATATGGAGCGATAACGCACTGCTGCACGCAGCAGCCGTTCTGACAATCAAGCACCGGTTTTTTTGGTCATAAGTTATTAAGTGGTAATTTCACGAAGTTGTGCAATATCTATTTGCGGCGCACTGCGGTAGAAAGGTTGCATTTAATTAATTACGATGGACGCACAGCCACCGAGAAGATTCTTATTAAGACACTCATGCTCGCTTCGGCCCATCAGTGACCGGCGACCGCAAACACCGCATGCACTTACCTAATTACTCAGCTTGTAGATTTCTGGTTTCTTACTGGTTTCAGTGGTTTGTGTTTAGTCGTTTAACATTGGTCGTTTGATCGTTTGACTCGTTTTACATCTGCATGATCTATTTCATGGTAAGAACACCGAACCAACAGGTCCTATGTTGATTGAGAAAATGTTTGCTTAATAAACGTAAGCACATCAATATTAGTAGCGGGAGAGCCATTTCAGCTTGAATGTCTGGTCCTTCAAGCTGACAAGGGCCCCCACTGACTTCGAGCTCGTGGATCGGTGTGAAACTTTTAAGGAGCATGGAGTTCCCAAACATAAGGGTTTTCACGAAAAGCTCGCGACCTGCCCATCTTGTAACTACAGGACGAAAATTTGCAACATACTGGGTGCGAAGTTAAAAAAGCAAAAATATTTGCCGCTTAAGAACCTGAAGGTTCTGAGAGGCTAGCATGGGCACTGCGCCCATTCAATCAAGCATACGAAACGCTACCATGGCCTGAAAGCTACTGGTCAATTACAGAGCTAGTGCTTTAAGATAAGCGACGCATGCCGACAATTTATTTATCCGCAGTGCAACTGTATAGTCACATCTTCTGATCTTCATAAACAAACAAAAGTTTCGATCGCCTGCCTGCTGCTCATCACCCTGTTTCTCGCTGCAAGGACGGACTAAACCACTTATTCGCAGCCGAGATTTCTGTGCACTGTTTAAATCCGCTTATCCAGCAAGTATCTAGCCAGTCTAGAGATATCGGCCAGTTGAATAATTACGGATTTTCCGGTGGGAGTCAATTGCACTACCAGTAAAAGCCAGTAAACGGATCGCCGTAGACCCTAATGTTAAACCTGCACATAAACAGATCGGCAATTTTCATGAAGTGCCCATCGAACCAATCCACTTTGTTTCTAGTGTGCAGGTTTATGTGCAGGTGCAGTTTTTGTGTTTATGTGCAGGTTTGACACTACGGTCTACGGCCGTCTGTTTATTGGCTTTTACTGGTATGCTTAATTCCAGTTTTGGCATATCGCTCAGTTATCGTAACGCATATGTGACCGTTGTGTTTATCCCACCGCCCACCCTAACGCTGCATATATAATTTGTTATTAATGGTGTCCTCTCCACTCTCGCTGCTCTCACACACAATGGTGCTCGCCGAACCGCACCAAAGGGACTATATCAACCCCGGCCACGAACCGGGTTCCAACCATACGTCCTGGCCACGGACCAGGCACCAACCTGGCCACGAACCAGGGTTCCCTTCCGGTGGTCGAACATTTCCGGCAGCCACGATGAAACTTTGGGGCAGAGCTGGGGGCTGCCAATGTCCTGAGCCTCAGTTGTCGGCGTTTCTCGGACTTTGGCGCTAGTGTGGTTTTAACCTGATACTTTTAAGGTCACTATTATCACTACGGCAGAGCAATCGATTCTGTGGAAAGTTTGTCATTTATGCCAGTCCGGTCGCGCCTACGACCTGCCAGCAGTACATGCATTGTTGCGCTTCTTGGAAGACGGCGTATGTAATGTGCAGTCTTGTAGTTAGAGTTTTTGGGTTAGCATTAAATGGTTGGCATTAGTTACGTCAGTCTTACAAAGGGACTGGTGCGTTTTCGTGTATGAAAAGTAGGTAGCTTCGCGGCGGTTACTCAGAAGTTGATGGTTTGAATACCAGACGGCAAAACAAGGAACGCGGTCCGGTATTTCTACATACGACAGATAATAAAACGGTGACTATTCAGGATTTTTGTAAACATATGGAATGCTGTGAGCTGTGCTCTTTTGCGATTGGGATCTGCTAGCTGCTCGGTGGAGTTTCCGTTGCCAGAGCGGCTGCAGAAGATACAAATTACAAGATTTAAGAGCTGTCCGGCGGTTCCAAAATCTGTAATGGTTTAGTATTATTACTCGAAGATGTTGCGGTTCGTTCGCTAATGGTGGAATTGCATACTTTTGCTTTGTCATTCATTCAACAGCAGCCATGAAGTGGCACATACTTACAAGCTTCTAAAACTGACCAGTACATTTTACCGTCATAGAATTTGATGCACAGACACACTTCTGCGCTGCCTCTTATGTTTTACCCACAAGCGTTTCGTGCCGTTATCGTGTACGAGCTCGCTATCTCACCTAAGATATTTTATCATACACAAACGTATTTAGTACGAACCATTAAAAGTAAAAAATATAAGTAAAGACGTCGTCCGTAAACTGATCATTCTGGCTGGCATACGTTCATCGCAGCCGTAATTCTTTGAACCTCGAGCACGGACTACTGAGAAGCATCGAATACACTTAGTCAAAGAACTCACACGACAGAATAAATAGCGATAATGGGGCACAAATATGCGATAAATGTGGTTGTAAAGGCTTCCGCCAACGTAGCACGGCCAGAACCACCATTCAGGCCTGTGCCCGTAAGCGAGACGTCTGTGACATTCGTACGCTCGTGGTAACCGCGATTATCCTTTAAAAATACTCCACTTCGTATGGATTCAACGTGTTCTTCGCTGTTCCCCGTCGTGTCCACGTTTGTGCGGCTCTTTATTGCCAGCGAATTTGGAGTTATCGCTTCATCTATCGGAGCGGAACTGACTATGTGGACTGGCTGTACTTGCTTTGTACCGCAACGAATGGTACAAGGTTGTGGTACTGGTGTTTCGCTAATGGAGGAGAGATCAGTTAGTGCACTGTTGCGATCAGGATCTTCCAGAAGATCTGAGGAAATTTCTGTAGATAGATTTTGATCGACGGAAGTCAAATTCAGCACCGACCCTGTAACCAAATAAACGCTCCGTCAGTCTTCTACGCATTTATTTCATTTAAGCCTCACGGATTAGTCTAGCACCATACGCTCGCTACAATTTGCGTCTCGAATATGTTTGCCAAGATTAAAATTACAGAACTATGATGGACAACAACATAACTGAGTAAAAATGCCCAGCGGGTACCGTTTGGATGGCATTTTTGCAGCAGGGCATGCCGCATACCCAGATGGGCCAGATCATTAAATTTCTTCGCATGAAATCGCAAATGTATAAAGTTACCGCGAAGGGTACTTAGGATACACAAGAAGTAACATTTAAACCCTGTGATCAGGTCATTGTTCACCCACAGCGCGCGCGCAGCCCATACAACGCGTGTAAACAAACGCACGCAAATATAGGTAAAAACCTCAGAATAAATTCTGCCGTACATCAGGAGTATGATTTGAGAACGTCGTCAGATGCGCAAAACTAGAGGAAAGATTGTTACAGAAAGCGCTTTGCTCTGCGTTAATGACGTACAGAATTATTGGATTTTGAAAATTTCGAGATTTGATATTTTGCGATACAATGGACGAAACCAAAAAAGCTCGTGTGATAATCCTTCTTATTTTTTAGTTCGTACAATTTACAGCGTTTTCAAATAAATTTCCGATGCACGGCTGAATTTATTCTGACTTAGTTTTCTTCATAATTATGTACATGTTTTTGGTCTACACATGTAGTGATAGCGCACGCCCGGTGCGGGCAGATGATGATCTGATCACAGGGAATAGAGCAACTACTTCTTGTCTGTCCAACTTTATACATCAACAATTTCATGCAAAAAATTATCTGGGCTAACCATCCAAAACGGTATTCTCTGGGTATATTTTTCGCCTTAATCATGTAACTGGATGATTTCTATATCCAATTTCAATCCCATGAAAAAAGGATTGGTCACAGTACGGGGTGCAAATGTATTTTCAGTTTGTCGTTTCTTCAGTCTGTGTCGTAACTGAGCTGGATGAACTCCGGACTGATTATAGCTTTATTCAGTGTAAATTCGAAACTGACTCACGATAAATAAACGATAAATAATCACCCCATATACGAAAAAATGTGCGTTATCCCCTCTGTGTACATGTCCGGCTGGCTTATAAGCGCTTTATCTGAAACAAATTTCCAGTACATGCAAACTAAAGAATTTTAACCTGTAACTGAACACATGGTTAGCTTAGACGTATTATGCTTACAGTGCTGAGATCTGACTTACCGAACAGTATCTGGGAGAAAAGTCTTATATAGGGTTTGAAATTTTGTTTACATGAAAAGCTTTCAGATCTTTTTTAAGAACACTAACGGTAGCCGAGCTCGTTAAGGTACTGCAACGTTCACTGGGTGAAATACTTTCAAAAATTATTCTTCAAATTATCAAATCGAAAAACTTTCAAAATTACATCAATTAGCCAAAGTACATTTTCAATACATTTTTGCTGGATTTAAAATACTTTTTTTTCTCCATGAAAACTAAAAATGCTTTTGAAAAACCACTTTCTTTATCAATTTTTTGTCGCCAGTTGGAAGATTTCTACATGGGAATATCAATATCCCATTATATCTTACTACTAACCATATAAGAACTACGAAGCACAAGCATAAAATCAATGTTTAGGTCTTCATGAAGATAGTAATTTCGCAAGCATGCGTCACGGTACACAACTGCATGAATTACCATTTCCAACAAGATCAGTAGTAATTGTTGAACCTGTCGATCTGAACACCGTTACTACGGGCAAGCTTCCCAGGTCATTAATGAACGGTACTGCTGACGTTGTAACGGACGATGTAACGGAGTCTGAATTGGTTGACCATTCGGAATCGATCGATGACTCTACAAAGTACAAACCCATTACACAATTAGTCAATCACATATAAAACCAGCAGAGGCGATGAGGGCGAGGGTTACGCATTGCTGGTTGCATAACCTTGTGATGCTGTGTGGTTGTTTCATAGTGGCTTGTACCTAAGGGTGGGGTTGGTTCATATGAAAAGGCCGGAACCACAAAGGTAACCCCTCGTCTCGCTAATTCCCATACCAGAGCTGTGGTTCGATTTTGCAATACGTTGCTGCTTGTTACTTTCTTGTCTCTCAGCACGTGTCTGGCTTTTTGTACAGCTGAAAAACTAACGAAATTACTTCAGCGTATCAGTCCGCATCTTCGGTAAATCAGATAAATGGTTTTTTGGTTCTGTAGTTCTTTTATGCAGAGGCCGAAGATTTTCAGCTTTTTGCCGTTGGCTTTTCGTATCGCATACTTCGAGTGTTGCGTACCGTTCCATCTGTGAGTGTGGCCACGCAAAGCAGCCAATACTAAAATTTTGCTCTATTACGTCCCGTGTGGGGCTACGCACTGATACGGAACCTTACGACGTACGGAGTTCGGCCGTATACGTCAGTCCGTCTGATGACGCACTGGTTACTTATGCACTCACAATTTCGTCGGGCTTCTTTTCCAAGCCAGTTGGGTGAGAACCAACCCCACCCTTAGATATAAGCCACTATGGCTCTTTGATACGACAATATGAAATAAATGCACGCAATAAGCCAGTATGTTACAGAAGTGCGCGTCTGACCAAGCGTAACAAAAATCAATTCGAAAGAAAGCTAGAGGAAGTGTATACAAAAGGTGAGCGCACACAAATACGCCGCCGTCTGAAAGTATCTCACCTAAGTCTCCCACGACTAACCGAAAGGCTTGGCCATGTTTCAGCCGACAACGACCACCGGTCCTTTCCAAAATGCAATCTTCCACGCCGATGCAAACATACAGTCCGGCATCCGATTCCGTCACATGACGAACTTCTAATTGGTCTCCGCTAATCACCACGCGGCATGCAAAACTGGACCGACCAGAGCAGTTACGGTTGGGGGAAATAAAGTCACCGTTTCTAACCCAATGGGACAGCTGTGGAGGGATGAACTGTCGTCCAAAGTTGAGCTTAGTTTCTTGATCCGGGCTACGGAATTCACTGATTTTCTCTGTCTTGCTGATATTGGTCCAATAATCCACACTTTCTTGTTGGAAAGGGCCACACGAAAAGGTCACAGAGGCGTTCTTTTTAACTGTCAGTATTCGCTCATCCTTCCTCGATCGAACTAATAAACAGAATTGATCGTTTACGGTAGTCAATGCGGAAGCAGGTTTTTACATCGGTAGCGTTTCGTACGGACAATTGTCAGTACTTATGCACCTCCTTTACACTAATTAATAATCGTATAGCTAATAATTGCATGTAAGTAAGGAACGAAGTCTTCAGTAGGGCGACCGACATGCAGTTCTAACGCCTTATTCTGGAGATTTGCATGTGTGTGTTCTAATCAGAGAAAACGGGATGCGTTATTCATTTGGCGCGGCCAAAAGACCGATATATAAACCGTATGTGGATGCGAAAATGATCTGTGAGCGCAATATCCGGCTGTTCTGCAATCCGCTGATTAAGTTTGAACAGTGAACACCATGTTGCGTACCAAAATTCGCATTATGAACCGATTATGTTGCAACTTGCACGAAAACAGAGGTACACATGAGGAAAGAGCCGCCTAGCACCATTTCTATAATCGACCGAAGCGAAGCGAAGGTTCTCTATACTCAGCTCAAGTGGATCTCATTGTCTGTGTGTCATTCCGTCGGTCGGTCACTATTATTTTTTATTTTTAATTTTCATGAATAATATTAAATAATATTAAAACTTATTAATTTATTAAATTATTAAATTATTAAAGCGAATAATCGTTCTTCGCTTCGGTCACCCAGTGCCCGCTACGAGCGAGTGCACTTTCCTAGTTTAAAAGGAATTCACACCGTTCCAGATGTCATAAACATGCCGGAAAGCATCATGATCCCTGGGTATGGCAATTTCTCGTCTGATTTCTGGAAAAAATGCGGTACATAACGCATTTGTGATTTCATGCGAAACACTGGCCGCAACCGCTAAAGAATTTCCCAAAGGCGCGTAGTGAAATCGTTGTCGAACAAACAACTTTGCCGATAGCATTCAAAGGCGCCCGTCGGTCTGGAATGGACGCAACCAGGAATCTGGCGTGGGTTTTTTCTAAAATTTTTGGAACGAATGTGAAAAGCTACGCATTGTGTTTGTGGCTTGCTGGCAAACTGATAAATAATCTAATACTGTAGCGGAACAGATTAACAAGAAATGCCACACAATGGTTGAGAATGGGTGTAATGATTTTTTGTGAAAACGTTTTCTGGATTGTTATGATCTCATTGTTTACGTTCTGTGGGGATTGCTGTTTATCTTTGCCTGGCATTGTTTTCTGTGGTCCGTACTGCACTTCTTATTCTTTTGGCGATTGGAAAGTGTCTGATGCTTTGAGCATTTCAAAACGGTTGCATTGGGCGTTAAAGCTAGTTCTAAATGTACGATTCGCGCGCCATACGTTTACCGCTGTAATGCAGTGCATGATTTAAGCCATTAAACAATCAAATAAACAACCAACACAAAGCAAAATGATCACGATTGTTTCGAACACTAAACTGGCGATAAAGTAAGTTTCAGCGACATCAGTTTTCACTAGAAACAGTCAGAAACGTCGTTCCTTTAAAGAGTATTTGGTATCTACAACCTGATGATGACTTTTATCATAATTTTATCCGTTCCCATTTGCGTTACTTTGTTCTGCTTCGGAGAACTTCCGCAACTGGTTGCCATAGAACGCCCAGTCTTCCCAGATCAACCCTTAGTAGCTCCTACGTTTGTGATGCCATCCTTGGAACCGTGCACGATGCGTTGTGTCTGTTGTCTTCGCCTATGATCTAGACTTTTGTTACCTTTCGCAAGGCTTGCAGTAATGCATGGAATCCTTGCGGCATCAGCCCAGTCATGAGCGAGACGCAAATCCACAACACACGAGAACAATCCAGGAGGCACACGATTAGGTACGGTGTCAGTTGATTTGTCTGTGAGGCCCGTCGAGCAAAGCAGGATGCCAATTAATGCAGGCAGCCCCGTAGATATGAACATTTTTCCGTAAAACGTAAACTGATTATACCGTGGTACAGTAATAAACACCGAGCTGGCGGAATTTTAATACGTAAGTCTAATGCGGAGATGCTGAATGTGGTACGCAACACTGCATTCGATATTATATCTGTTTACCAAGTTCCCACCACTAAAGGTGGCAGTGCCAAGAACGGCCGATATCTTCCCACATACACGGGCGATAGGCAGCAGTCATCTTTCTGATTTTATGACTTTTTTCTGGGACTTGTTTCAATCGCAGAAGGATCCATGAAAATGTAACAAACTTACTGAAAATTTTCAGCAGCAAACCAGAACTGAATTCTCAGACTATTCTTGATACCATCAGCGATTTAAATAACCAGCTGTGGTATGCTGTAGGTGGTATGCGGTATGCTTATTAATAGGTCAGGACGATTGTAACATGTTATATTAATTTTGTGCATTTTTCCAAAAATATTGGACAAAATATAATTATTTTCTTACGAAGGCTCTGTATACCTTCCACCGCCACTTCTGGATGTGTTTCAGGCTGATGTTGCGCTGCTCATAAAAATGGATTTGTTGACAGCTATTAGTCTGCAGCATAACCAAATCGAGACTGAGCTTTGTTTTCGCAGATGGTTTTGACGACTTTAAATGCAGAGAAACTCTCAACTTCGTTACGGTAAAGTATAACTCGCGTTGTTTTATTTACAACATTTTTATGAAGGGATTAAATTATCACCCCGTAACAACCCAAGAGTCGCTTTTAAAGTTGTTTTTTTTTGGGTAGAAGCCGCCGATACAAAAACCAGTGAATAAACACATCACGAGACACTACAGGGTGAAATGTCAAATATCAAAGAAACAACCAGCATCGCCACCTCGATTAGTACGAGAAACAGACGGCAAAGTGCTTTTAAAGTTACATTGCCAATGCAGCCAGTAAACTCATTAAAAGCATTGCGCACAGATCATGGAAAGTCTATAAAATGTTAATATTTGCACATGATCGATGATTAGCTTTGCAATTAGTGTAGCACACATTTCTGAACAGGAACGACATGAACTCTCATTAAGCTATGCATCCAAGACTTGTGTGTCCCGGTGTGGAACAGGCAACGGATCCAAAACGCGGGTTCGATTTTCTCAGCACTCCACTGGAACTAAACTGTCTTCGGTTCGTTTTTCGCGACTGACCGATTCGCACACTTCGTAGACGCTGCCTGTCTTTTTAGAAGCAGTCAGGTTCGGATTCGTGCGCACCATAGTTTGTAGCCAGGCGTACTCCGGACCGCAGTCATACCGCCATAACTGGTCAGATCGGAGGCGTAATCCGGCTAAATCTTTGTGAATGTTGTTTGTTGGCCATAGTAACTGGATGTCGGGGAGGTCTGCGAAGGCATCCGCTTCAAGGTCAACAAATGCACACGCAGTAATCACGAAGGCGCGAAGGCGATTATTGTTGGCGAAGTCTCGGCGGTGGATCACCAAAGGCAGATTGTAGCTGTAGTCGCACTTTTGAATGTCAAACAGCAGCAAATTGGCAAAGTCCAGCGCGGGAAGTCTGCTCGTGCAGCGATGATGGCAGCGAATTAGGGTCAGTTCCACTACGGACAATCTGATCGGCAGGAAGGCTTCTGGTAGGTTGATGACATCTTTGAAGTCGCCGGTAGGTTCATCGTATATCGCTAGGATGTCGTCGAACATGTGGAGAATCACTGCGCGGTCCATACCCACTGCTTGCACTTCCGTTGGTAGGCTTCTGATGTTTCCGATGTCCACGGTCATGTTAACCACGGATGAACCCAGACAGTTCGGAATCCTGCGGTAACGAGCAGTACAATACGTTAATACGAACTGAAAAATACGTAAATAAACAATATACGTATCGACATATATAAATTATTATGCATATATAAATTATTATGCATGTTATCGAAAAACTAGGAACCAACCGATAACAAAAGATTACAACTAGATAGCTGCAGCTGCATATCAGTACGACAGACGTACGTCAGACATCGCACAAACGTTAAAAAAGCTGTGGGTTTCCTGTCTCGTAACCTTGATGACGGTCGCTTATGTGCAAGGTACTTACAGAAGAAGTGCCATTTTGCCGCATTCCGCAGAACTCATCGGTGTACAGTCAAATTTAGGAAAGCCTGGGAAGGAGAACGTGGTGACGGGTGGACGAGAAGTATCCGTTGTGTTACCTGCATCGGTGTTTGATTAGTGCTACAGTAGTACCATTACAGACAAATCGCTGAGGCGAGGAAGAGCTATCTGCTTAACTTGTTTGTTAGCATTTATGCATGAAACGCACAATAAATATTTGGAAATTTAAATAAAATCGTGTACACATATTTTCATTCAAATTATTTAACGAAATCGTGTACTTAATCAAATAAATACTCTTATGTCCTACGTTAATAAACCAATAAAAAATAAACAAATGAAAGATAAATTGCTCAATTATAACACGCTTCACTCAACGTATTACTACAATAACAACACAGAATAGTGCACAATAATGTTTTGGAAGACACTCCGTACACTACCTTTTCGCTACCTTTCTTTCCGTGCACTACCTTTATACATACTACTTTTCACTCTGTACTACATTTCCGGCACTTCCTTTCGTTCCGTTCCCTACCTATCTGAACACTACCTACTTATTTGAACACCACGCTCTTAAGAACGCAGAATTTCGTAAAGGTTTCTTGCTGGTTTAATTCGAAGGCTTCTTTGAATACATCGAACGAACTGAATCGTGCTGATTTGAATACTGCAATGTGAGGTTGAGAATCGACACTTTCGTTATCCGACTGAGAGCAAGATTCCGATTGAGACATGTTGATTCATTATTCCAGCAGAAATATTCCAGTGTTCAGATAGTGCAGAACATTCCAAAGTGTTATCATGCTACATATCACAGCTTAATGCATTCGAGGTTTTTGTTCACATTACGATTCTAACTGAACTGGATCAGTTAACTGAACTTGACATATATATACTGTACAAGGGAATTTAGTCAATAGAGTGTCTTCCTAATGTTTTTTATTAAGTAATTCTGTAATGTACTCAAAATCTTAACGTGAAGAAAAGTCGTGGATATAATAGTAATTTTTTAGCCTTACTTGGCGGAAGTGGAAGTGACCCGTAGCTGGCCGGTGCCGACCGATCTCCAGTTGCAATTGCAAGCAGTACAACAGCAATCTAAAACAAAGAACGAATGAAAGATGAAACCCCGACAGAGAAAAGAACGAAATGTTGAGCGTTCGTCAGGACAACAAGAAATTTCTTACAATCAACAGGAGCGCGCCAAAAAAATAGACGGGCAGACATATGGATGGGTTTGCCAGTTGCCAGTACATGTACGCCCAGGCATCTTGCGTTTTCGTCTTTAACCATTTCCATGGCGCCGTCCGGTAGTCGTATGCCTACCGTAATCATCATGATTTACAAAAGATTTGTCAAGAATCTTAATTGTATCAAAACGTACCAGGGTATGAGTGAACAACAATTGGTGATCCAGTTCTCGTCGGGCGCGTTCCAACTCTTCGCCCTACAACACGTGTACGTCAACCGTTGTGCGCTACCGATAACCTCGTATGTAAACGTCAAACGAAGGTCCACAATAAGCTGCACAAAGAAAGACTGCAGTAAGAAAGTTAAATAAGGATGTAGCTCTGCATAAACTGCACCGTGCAGTAAAACAATGCTTTTCTGGAGCGGTATAAATACACGCTTAACGCTGCAGAGCGAACCGGAAACAATCGTTTGCCACTTGAAGTACCGGGGCAAGTTTCTAACAAGAAAAGGTTCAGTAAGGTTCAGTTGTATTCATTAAATGTGTCACATTAATATTCTCCCTATATTGTTTTACATTGTACATTCTACATTGTTTCACACTGTTCTTTATAAAGTACGAATGCTGCTGGGAAGCGTGAAAAAGAATCAACAACAAGGACAGCAGTCGGCTGTACATCACTAGCATCAGGTATGCGACCGGAAACGGCCGGCGGTGCGAATGGTCTAGCTGCAGATGTTGAGCGGTAAACAAGCGATAAGTAGTTCTGTCTTCTGTCGTGCGCCGAAATGCACAGATGCGCTCTATTCTGATCAATGTTTCGACAGTCTCTCGCCATAACACGCCTATAGACACATGGATGGTTGTTTCATAAATAATTTCAAAATATCTTACAAAAAAAGATTTGGTAATTTACGAATAGAACTTTGCTGACCTAACACGTAAAAAAGGAAATTATCTGTACAGTACAAACTGTACTGATTCGATTTCTGAATTTTTTTTGAAATTGCCGATATCAGATTCTGTTCATTTTGAAATGAACGCATCATTCTTCGATGAGTCGCTCGTGCATCTTCACTAGCAGCACGTACATTTTTTTTCTGATACTTAATCGGCGAAATAATCATTCTGTTATCTGGATATAAATGATTGCATTCATGAACAGTGGCACCGGAAGTGCCCGTTTGACAGATGCTCGCCTACACATTGACCGGCAACACGTAGTACAAACCGATCTACGGCATAAGAATCGTTTATTTCACCGGAAATATATTCGGAATTACGTTTTGTTTATGTTTTAGAAATAAGTTGTGCGTACAGACGGATAAGGCACATGCTTTTCGAAACGTTCAGATTTTCCGCACAATAGTGTTTTCTTACGGTTCCAACTTTTCAGTCAATTGTTTGAAAAATCGACTGCTACTGTATATATAATTCTGCAGAATTTAAAGGTTAAACTCTTTTCACAGGGTTTACTTACGTCTTTTACGTTACTAACATAAGTTAACTTTAAAATATTCATAAAATTAAAGCTCATATTTTCTTGCACGATTTTCTAAAGATTTGTTGGGCAGAAACACAAAACGCTGAATTCTAACTGCTAAAACTTTAAATTTACCTTGATCGATGTCAGAGTGCCCATATTCTCAGGTTTAATAACAAAAGTCATTGTTACCGCATTTTTCTGTAATTAGGTAGATATTAATTAGGTACTGTAATTAGGTATTCTGTAATTAGGTATCTATGATCATTCGATGATTTTCACTAGTAAGCAGTAACATCTTTTCATAAAATTTCACAAAAATTAGCATTACCTAACTCTTCACATAAATAAAGTCATCTCTTTCCTAATTTAGATTATAAACCTCTTAGCTGTAGCCATGCAGCCTTTGTCTTCCATCTTTAAAGTACGCCAAAGATCTTGACTGATTTCGAAAATCTTATTACGTATCAAATATTTTCTGCTACGGGGCTTTTGGCTATAAAACAGGCTAAAGGTCACCTGAATACAAACATAAAGTAAGTTTACCTTGTTAGGAAAGCGAACCTTCGGTTATCGGAAAATGTATATTAACTTGACAACATAATAATAAGGAACAAAACAACGCGTATCTACGCGACGTGGTCAAGCTATGAAAGTTCCGCGACAACGGTGCGGCTTAACGGGATCACTAGGCAAATGTTGAGTATTCCTACCTCTAGTTGCGGCGATATCGGATGGGTTGGGACATTGTCCGGGGCCTTGTATCCGCTATGGACAAATCTTTCCGGAATCAGTTCTCGTGCCGCTAAAACAATGGCAACAATGGATTCACCAAAGATAATCACAAACGGCTGCCGAATAGGTTAGTTGATGGACATGAAATGTACAGATTCCCTTTTCCTAATCGTCACCTTTGAGCCGGTCTTCCAGTCCGTAACAGTGCGGGCACAAACGCCCTGGACAATTCACACGCCGCGCGCTGCGATACGTACAATAGTTGTCCGGATCAAAGTCCTTCATCTTGACTCAAAAGTGTTACTTTTTAGTGGCAAGGGTAAAGCTAATTGTGGGTTTAAAAACACAGTGAGATTCTTATAAAGCTATGCAAAATTCGACCGAAGATTCTTCGTAAACAACGGGTGTGGTAAATGGAACTGAACGTGGTTATAATCAACTCGGTTATTTGTGAATGATTTACTGCGGAACATGGAACTGGCTATCTCGCTGTGAATACCAAACTCTGGAAAATATGGCTGAAAAGCTGGGACAAAAATGATAACCAATGGATTCATGTAGCATGAATCATGTTAATACTGCATCTGACCACGATAACGGTAAAGTGTAGTGGCATAGCACATATGTGTTTTAAAACGTAAGCGAGCATGCCGATCGCCTTTTCGTCTATAACGTGCATACCGTACCAAAAGTGTAGGCATTTCTTATCAGACAAATGGAATTTTAATATGTCTGTGTCGCGTCGCAGTTCGGAAAAACATCTGACCATCAGAAATTATGGAAGTACGCAATGTTGTATATCGGTTTGAAATGGCTGATTCATTCATCGTCACACCCACAGAACAGTCATCCGGTAACTGTACATCTGCAGGCAGACCGCCCTATACAGACATAATACAGTACCTTATTATGCAATCTTCATTATTTCCAGTTAACTGCAAACAGATAAGTGAATATAAATAACGGACATACACGCAGCTGTAGTTCATCAAACATAATATGTTACTGATTAGGATACTATATTATAGCCCAAATAAGCCTAATAAAGTGCGCATAGCGTGTGGCTTCCATGACAGGAGAAAGATTGGGAAGAGAAGTTTTGTTACGGAGCCGTCGTAATACAACCGCAACCTTATTCTGTTGTGCACAGACACGTTGTAGAATTTTGTCCTGTTACTTCAAATCGCTCACGACATCTTGCCACAGAAGGTCTTTATGACCATGAGATCCATGGCCGCAGCTCCACTGCCGGTTGATACCCATGATAATCGGAAGTTCGCAATGGTAATCTGAAGTACGTTAGTTCGCATCGGTGATTCGGTGCACAACTCTTTCAATTACCAAGTTACATGTACCTTAACCATCGTGTTACTGTGGCCGGTGTCTTTTGCAAAACATTCATTCGGGGGTCATCCCGTAGCGTGGAATACACACAGCTACTGTCTACACTACCATTTCCAATCCAAAAGCATTGAAATCTGGCAGGGTCTAAAACCTGGAAGTGGAAACTTCCACTGGAAGTTTCCACTGGAAGTGCAAAGTTCCAGTCTGGAAG